>JAJLUJ010000233.1:0-19872 GCA_030564235.1 Blastobotrys elegans
CATCCTATACGTTGATCCTACTGATCCTTTAAGAAAAAAGTACACTTTAGAGTTTCTGCTTTGTAGTACAAAGACCAGAGGTCAAGAGCCGCGATTTCTACAAAAACAGAAACAAGGTGATGGACGATTTGCCAACGGAATTGTTGGAACGAATCTTTCAGCTTATTACCAATCCGTTTGATTTAGTATGTTTATTGCGGGTCTGCAAACACTGGCAGTCTGTACTCCAGCAACGTGACCGGGGGTTGTTCAAACCACTGGCAGAATACCTCAACCCCGTACTCGAACTCGACGATGAAGAGAGGCTGGTGGGCGGTGGGTTTGGTCCATGGTTCAACAAGTGTTTATTGTACGCTCTTGAAGAACAAATGATGGAGGTTGATCAGACCATCCATGAACAAGAGTTTGAATCGCCGCTAATAAACCAGATACCTGCGGATTTCGTGCCTGTGCATGTTATAGGGCAGAGTCCAAGCGAGCGGACGGAATTGACCAGGGTGGGGTCTATATTTGTAGAAATATACCAGAACTACGATGAGATGAACAAAAACCCGGAAGATTTCGCGGGTTTGGGGGTTTTAGATTGCGAAAAACGCACATTTCGGTTCCTGCCATGCAAGCAATCTCAGCTCATGAGTGGCGGGGTTGAACGCGGCAGGCTCTTTCTAGACTCGTTAATCCCCGACGTCAGTAACAACGGTGTATTCGACCACACACGCTGGACCTTCCCCAAAGAGTTTATGAACAAACCTTTCCAGATACTGGAAGCAAAACACTCGTTCATCACGGTGAAAAGCCAAGGTAAAGAGCAGGAGGAAGACGAAGACGAAAGCGAGGATGATGAAGATGAAGATGGCGGCGGCTCTTTAACATTGCTGACAAGAGTGCAGCCAGACAATTCCAATTCAGTGTACCCCGAGTTTACATGGCGGACGAACATTGATTCGGATCATTTGGTATTAGTATCAGTCCATTGTTTCATCACCGTACTAAACGGCGAGCTCAAAATGTACTCAATCCCAGAATGTAAACTTCTCCAAACGAGGTTGCTAAACCGAACAAACCCATTATCAAGGCAACGGCACATGTACCATTCGCATGAACTATCCGTCTCTGCGAACCATTTACTAGAGTTTGATTATGATAAAAACACTCTACATGCTTGTTCCTTTGCAGCAATCCTGTTGGGGGAAACAAACACTCCGTTAACATGGCAGCGGGTTGTTTTACTAGACACAACCTCGGAAATCTCATGGGGGGTATTTTGTCATTATTGGACCAAACGGTTTATTTACATTACGGGGGTTCAACCAGGTGCCAGCTACTTGTGCCTGGTAGATATTATCCGAGGCACCTGCCGAACCTATTGCATTACAAAACAGGACTTTGACAACAGACTGCCCTATTACCAGCTTTCCGACCCGGGGATTGACGAAAACAAGACATACCGCGGCGGATACTGGGTTGTTGGCGACGATGGGCAGATCGCCCACATTACTAGCAAGTCCATGTACGCACTGTACAATGACTACATTACGGGAAACCATACTGGCGAGATGGATATTTACAAAACTGGGTATATTACTATGTAATTGTAGGAGGCAATACAGCAAATGTCAAGTATGAAGTATGCGTCTTAACCTCGGATTCAATCTTTGACACGTTGATCCATTCGTATCGTGGGTCGCCTTCTTTAAAGCTGGTACCTTTACCAAACGGGTTAATACCAGCCTTCTTGGTCTCCGCCTCTTCTTCTTCTTCTTCTTCTCCTTCCTGCTGATTTTGATTTTGCTGCTCCAATGGCCGTTTAACGCCCTGTCGCTCGGCGTGGAGTCGTTCGTTGCGTTTCTTCAACCCTTCATTTCGCCGGTCTCGAATATCCCGGAGTCTAGCCACTGCATCATCCAATTCACGGACCATTGCCTTTCTCGCTTCCCAGCGTCTAGCGGCAACCTCCACCATTTCAATATGCTGGAACCCTTCCTTCTTCAATGCATCGACGGTCTTTACCACTTGTTCCATGCATGGAGAAAAGCAGCAAATGTTGACGGGTCGGGGTGTGTCCTGGGCCGTGACTTTTTTCACGTGCGGGATGGCGGTCCACGGTGAGGGTAGATCTAGAAACACTGCATGTGCGTTTGGATTCTGATCATGGATCTGGAACCCATCATTACAAACGTCGCGGTGTGTAATCTCCACGTTACTCAACCCATGATCTTCAAACTCCTCTTTAGCCTGGTTGTACCGCGCTTCGTGGAATTCGTATGAAAACACCTTGCCCTTCAACCCTACTGTTCGCGACAAGGCATGGGTAAAGCTGCCAGACCCGGTGCCTGATTCAATGACTCGAGACCCAGGCCGGATTCTCAGTCGTTGTACAATGTAGCTGATATCCGGAGTATACACAATCTGCGTTCGGTGAGGCAAGCTCATCGTCCAGAGCTCTGCGGTTGGGGCCAACAAGTGCACAAACCCGCTGTTATTGCTAGAGCTGATTTGTGAGCCGTAAGGTTTGCCAATCATTGATTCGTGTGGGAACCGGCCAAATCGCGTGGTGAGGCATCCGCCGGTGACTGGACGGATAGCCTTGATATTACCCCGCGCAATCCATACCAGTACTAGCGAGTTTTCTGTGATCGTCTTGTTCTCTGTTGTGATGAATGTTGACATTTCTGTTTTAGGGTATTATTGTGTGGCTGAACCCGAAAAAAGTTGAAAGACACAAAATTTTGGCAAAATTTTTTTTTTTTTTTTTTTCCCCGTTCGCTCGCTCGGCCCCGGGAAGTAAAATTTCGTCGTATGCTCGTGCGGCTGAACTTTGATAGTTAATACTAACGGCTAGGAGTTTTAAAAAAGAGGACTTTACCGAACTGATGCCGCAATTCAAAAAGTTTCCAAACGCTTTCCCATTTCCACCCAATTTGACTGCACTCTCCAGCTGTTCGTAATCCCCCCTGTAATTATATATACAAGCCTTCCAACTGGCCCATAACAGTACCAACGCAGTTTGCGTGGAAAACAGAGTTGATACCCTTGCAGACACTAACCACGTGGATATCATATTCCTGCCAAAAAAAAATTCTCAGAGGCAGTAGTTGAGATCACGTACCCCCGTCGTATATCGTATATTACCCGCAGCGGTTAGTTCTACCGTTTCAAACGTGGCATTCTCAATCTCAAGTTCCATTATACTTGTTATCTGGTGGGATAGCTTTATTTTAGAAAATTATAACCAGACCACGTATATAATAGGTCGGAGATCCGGCACGTTATTTTCATATAAAATGGAACATATGTGCATCACTCCACAACCAGTCGAGCTGGCAAATTTAAAGGCACGTATATACTTTTGTTCACATGCATCATGATTGTTTAATTGTAGTCTTGCAACATGTGGTATACATGATGTGAGTCGCAACCCCTGCAGCCCAATGTAACCATATCGAATTTAAGGTTCGGTTCGCGATCAGCCACAACACTTTTTTTGTTACGTGCATATGAGGGAATGCTGTCTAGTGATTCTACTACCAGTTGTTATAACGTATATATGCCGGTCCTGTCACAGACGTATTTGATTCCCCGTGTACCCACCCGGTGCGGCGGGGCCGGGTCCACGCCAAAAACGTCACGACAATTGGCAACTGCAGCTTGCTTTTTTTCTTCTTTTCTTCTACTTCAAAAAACCTCCGGAACAAGTCAGACATATGATAAAAATTATTTGCAATCATGACAAGCTTTTCTATAGAGCGAGCGCTCGTGAAACACACAAAGGTGTACAATTTCCATTCTCGGGATTTGTACTGCGCTGGCCTTAATTTAATCATTGCCTGCGCGGTACGTGCACCCATGGATTCTATTTTTATCACGCGTGAGGTACCCGAAGTATGAAGGGGGCAAAATATTAATATTGAGTATTGACCTAGTTTGGTCATGATTGCAAACAATGGATCCTCGGGGGGCCCATTTTGCGCCGGTATTAGCTAGAATACGAACTGAGCCTGTATCCGGATACAGAGATATCGATAGATCTTTCCATCACTGCACGTATATGCGTGTGTACGTATCACAATTCCCACTGCAGAGAAACGTTTAAATTATGCATTGCATGCGCGCTTTAAAATTTGATGCATCATCCGGATGCGGGAAAATTATTTAAATTTGTTTTCAACGTATATATGTACGTATACATTTGTGCACCGATGGATCCCGCTCGAGTTCTATAGCGCTGGTCTGTCGTATACCGGGGCCCTTAGGTCGACCGGCCCGCCAAATAATGCAATTGTCCATACGACGAATGGGCCAGAACTAGGATTCACGTTGGAGCAATTTGATGTCCACGAGGGTATCCTTTACACACAAAATGGGCTGGTACGCACAACAAACTCTATAGCTGACCCGGGGCCCCTTCATCTGCCAATCGGCATTCACGATAACGTTACAGGCCCGGGCCTGCCTGAGCACTATAGCATACTATAGCTATAGTTAAGACCGGTCACCCTATATATATAGTTTTATATACTATAGTAGCTAGCTATATATTAGCGATTAATCGATATATATAAAACAGGCTTTTGCGTATATATACGTATATATGTATCGATCCCAATGCAATGGATCAGCGTTTTAAATAAACTTGCAACATGTACATATATATCTAGCGCGCTGGCGCCAGCTGGCCGATATATCGATATATCATATATATTGTCCATATATATGGTAATATCCATCGGTATCGCGCGATAAATCTTCTAGATCGGTGATCGTGGCCACAATCCACAGCGCTGGCACCACAGCAGGAATATATAAAATATTCTAATATTTTGAGCTTAATTGGCATCAATTATCTAAAGTTTACATACCAACTATCGAATGCAATCAAACTAAGGTCATTAAATTTAACACCTGTCTAAGCTTAAAACAGCCTATAGATATAGGACAATAATTAGCCTCGCGCACTAGGTTGAAAACCCCATCAATATTGCAATCAATTGATTAATCTTAAGCTTAAAAAAAGGGGGCGCCAAACAAATTTGCGCACGCGGAAACCTCCAAACTCGGAATCTGACACTGGCGATCCGCTCCTACTTTTTCTTTTTGCTGCGCGCGCCTGGTGTGTATTAAATTTTTCCCTCATTTAAAGAAGAAAAAAAAAAAAAGTTAAGGGGGGGCTGGTGTTTAGATCGATTTCTTCCTCTTATAACCTTCCTACCATCCTCTCTCTTTTTCTCTTCTTTCTTTCTTTCGCTTCAATATCATTGCAGACGAGCTTGGGAATTCCTTATATTTGACGAATTATTACGTGGCAGCTGGTTTCTGACCCTAATACCCGTCCTTCTATTTATATTACCTGCCATTCATTTATTAACAAAACACTTTCATTTATACATCCAACCTCTTACGACCCGGGGGGAGAGCACTTTCTTTACTACACAACAATGTCATCAACAATCGACTGGGACTCTTTTATCGATATTGAATCTCGTATGGTGACGAAACAAATATACAATGACAATGACAGTTTATCAAACTCATCAACGACGGATCTCCTGCAGCAGCGACTGGCCCATGTACAGGTCGAATCTACGCCGCAAGAATGCCATCAAAGCTTAATGAGCATTGACGAGATTAAACAGTTTATTTCCACACAACAATCGACAAACGCACCATTCAACGACATCCCCAACCTGCCGCAGATTGACTATTCCGACGAGGAGCTCCGGCTGTGGGCGGCGCTCATTGCCGAGTTTCGCCAGGTTGTTGAACAGGTGCCTACGTATGCTAATATTATGCTCTGGTCGGGGATCCCGCCTGCTTTACGAGGCAAAGCCTGGATCAGCATGTGCGAGGGCCATTCCCAGACGTTTGAGTCCTTGTATGACTCTCTAGCTGACGAATGGACCCCGTTTGTGAAGATTATTGGCCGCGACCTCAACCGGACTTTTCCAGAAATCCGTCTTTTCCAGGAAGAGGGCGGTGATGGGCAGATGAAACTAGGCCGGGTGTTGAGGGCGTATAGTGCGTACGACATGCAGGTTGGCTATTGCCAAGGTTTGACATTTCTGGCGGGGCCGTTATTATTACACATGTCGGACAAGGAAGCGTTTTGCGTGCTGGTCAAGCTCATGGAGGATTATAACGTGCGGTCCATGTTCACTGCAGACATGTCTGGCCTGCAACTCCGAATGTACCAATTCGACTCCCTCCTTGCCAAATTCATGCCCAAACTCAACGCCCATTTCGAACAATTGGGCGTTAATTCTATTTATGCCAGCCAGTGGTTCCTATCCTTCTTTGCAGTCACATGCCCTCTAGCAATGCTGGTGCGGATTTACGACCTCATGTTCGCTGAGGGGGCTATACCCACGCTATTCCGAGTAGCCTTGGCGGTGCTTCAGCGGAATTCCAAAATCCTCCTTTCATTTGATGACGACGAGGATGTCTTGTCCCACTTGCTGGGGAGAAAGCTGTGGGACGCGTATAACGAGGACGCTGACTTGCTAGTCTCTGATATCACCTCCATTGGCTCCGAGACGCTGGATTGTCTAGCCGTTCTGGAAAAGGAGTATGTGAATGATAGCCAGCTTACCCGTGCTAAATCGCGACGTATCAGAGCCAAGTCTATCAAAAAGGAAGGGTTCCAAATGCCTTCCTTCTCGCTGTGGAGTGGTGGTGGTGGTGGTAATAATAACAACAATTCTACGGGGCTGACTAGGTCAAATTCAAAGACGTCGATCGAGTCGTCGGCGAGCACGAACACAAGCACGTCGGACTTTACCGTGTCTGAACAGGTTAGTAGCGCTTCGTCTGTCTCGTCGTTTGATAGCACAGACTCGCCTATCAAACAGCTCCAGGCGCAGCTTGAACGGACAAAGCTGGCGCTGGACTCTGAACGACGCGCGAGGCAGGCCGATAAGGAAAGTGTGGAGGCCATGCTGAGCTGTCTACTGCCTGATTCTGACGAGATGAGCGAGGAGTATTTGGCGTCTATGGCGGCGGTAAAGTCGCGGCTCGGTATCACCGATGACAGCATACACGCCGTTACAAACTCGTCCAGCTGCAACTCATGCGAGCGCTACCTTATGGAGCTTGCCGCAGTGAAGACATCTGAGGCGGTTGCTAGGCAAGAAATTGACGAGCTGAAGGACGAGAAGCGTCATCAGAATATGGGAGTGAAGAAGGTGAATAGTTGGAAAATGTGGTAAATATTAGACGCCCCCTCCTCCAAGTTTATAAAGACTCATAACTTGAACTTTTTTTATTATTTTTTTTACCCTTCCTATAGAACAAAAACCTCCCAACAATCGATACGACAACATTTTTTTTTTTTTTTTCTCCTTCCCTTCAATTTTTTCCATCAATGATCACAGTACGTCAGGCCACGATTGCCGACTACCAAGGCATGCAGAATGCCAACCTGAGCAATCTGCCGGAAAACTACACATTAAAATATTACCTATACCACGCTCTGTCCTGGCCGCAAGCCTCGTACGTGGCCACCGTCACCACATCAGCAGGAGAGGAGCGAGTAGTTGGCTATGTGTTGAGCAAGTTGGAGGATGACGCCCCAGAGCCAAAGCCGGAGGGGACGCCTATCCAGGGCCACGTTACTAGTCTGTCGGTGATGCGGACGTACCGGCGAATGGGGCTGGCCGGGAAGCTAATGAAGCAGAGTTTACGAGGTTTGCATGAATGCTACGGCGCGGAGGTGGTCTCCCTGCACGTGCGAAAGAGTAACCGAGCGGCATTGCATTTGTACAAAGACACGCTTCAATTCGAGGTGCTGGGGGTCGAGAAGGGTTACTATGCGGACGGTGAAGATGCATACTCCATGCGGACAAACTTGAAAACTTTTGTACCCGAAGATGAATATGACGATGATGAAGACTTGCTAGCTGGCGCAATCGCCGACAAGACACAACAAGTAGCTGTATAATACGTTTAAAAAAAAAGAATTGTTTTGTTGTCGTCGTCTATTCTACATGCCTTCTCGATCTAGTACTGATTGATCAAACTTGATCAAAAAGACGGTACGGAGTGGGTGGTTATCCGTCTCCACGGTATGAGCAGTGACGGTGGCAGTGAACAAACACCCGTCCAGGACAGCCTCGATGATACCGGCTGCCAACGCAGCGCAATTGAGCTGCGACATGTCCTTGGGTACTGAAATGAACTGGTTGATCATTGGCGCATTGTCGATAATCATATACTCGTTGGCATTCTCATTGCTCTTTTCCAGGGCGTCGGCCGGTTTCCCAAACACCGTCTTCCATACCGTCGTGTATACAAATTGTAGAATGCCTAGCAGCCTCGTTTCTCGTTTGGCGGATTTGCCGTCTCGCAGTGTGATGAGCTCGAGTGTCCGTTGGCCGATATGGTATCCTAGCTGGTTGAGCCGTTTCTCCAAATCCTGGATCCCGTTGGCTTCTTTCTGCATGTATTGGATAATCTCGCTGAATAGAAAGGCAAAGCTGTTTAGAGATACCTCGCCAGTGCGTCGGTGTAGATTTCGGTCATAAATGTTAGCCTTGCTTCGTCCTAATGCCGAGCTGGAACGGACAGGCGTGAACTGCGTTGTGGATGGGTGTGGTAGAGTCGACGATGGTGTGCGTGGAATTGGCGGTGGCGCTTTTGAAGACGGAATGATTGGTGTTGATGGACCTGGTATTGACATGATTTTTTTTGTGTGTGATGTGTGTTGTGTTGTGTTGTCGGTACTGGGAGCGTTAATAATTGGGAAATATAATTCACTCCTCCCTATTATATGCCAACCCCACTACCCCCCAAAAAAAAAAAAATTATATATATATATTACAACTCGTAATACTCAAGAATACAATTATTCTTCAGCAACAAATCATCAACAAGTTTCAGGTCCGTTTTCAAGTTTATTCGGGATTGCAAAAACAGTTTGGTATACATTTGCTTGGGGTATCTGTTTATACTCCGGACAAACACAACCTTGAGGTTTTTCCTGAGCACACCATGGACTGGGAAAAGTTGGGCTTCGTCATCATCAACCAGCGCATCGTACTTTGATTGCAAGGGGCGGATCATCAGCATGTATCGCAGCACCAACTCTGCAAAACACCACGGGACTGTTTTTCCCGAAACAACCATACGACCAGTTTTGTCCATCCATACAGTCAACCGGCTGGCCGTATCACGATACACAAAATTTGCACGATTTCCATACGACATGTTCAATACGATTGTCAATAAGAAATGGAGGCCGGTCTGCACGTCCTCCCGTGATATGGCCGCTGCTTTACTATCAAACGGAGACACCAGTCCGTTGAGCTTAGCTTCAACCTCCAACCCGTCCTGTAAAGGGTATGGAAGATTGAGCGCTGTTCCTTCAAAAGATTTCCAGCTATGAGGGCCGGCAGTGGTGATACGGTCTATCATTGCCCATTGCATACCATGCGTACAGACGTCCATCTGGAGAATCAGCTCGTTTGTATGGATCGCAAGCTGCTCGTCGATCGGTTTGGGAACCACCGCCGTGGCGGGAGCCTCGTTGTCATCGTCGTTTTGGGAGTCTATAATCACTGTGTTGCAGTTGAGTTGCTGCCTCCCGTTTACTCGTATAACGTTATTTGCTTTGGCAGGTACAGTGTTGTCGCTTACAGTATATATGGCAGAAAACGGCTGATGCAATCGGTACCGCCATCGGCCGCCCGCGAACCCATGAGCAGGTACCATCACCTCGTCAATACTGAACTTGGGAGCCATGCTGAGTCTGGGGATTGTGTACCTTCGTTTCCAGTCGCGGCAAGTAGGACAGCAGTAAATGTGCTCGTAAATCTCACACTGCCGTAGAACTGCCAGACTTACTACACAAAACGCCCGCTTGGTGGTCTTTTCGAGATATATGGCCGTCCCTTCAAACTCTACAGGCTGGTAGTACCGATCATCGTGTTTAACGTTCATTGAGTACCGGCACATATCCAAATGCGCCTTTTGCAGATGCTGGAATAGAAAGCCAAAATTGCCCCGTTTTGGGCAGTCCTCAGCCGGGCATGCATACATATGACGGTCTACTCGTTTGATTTGGATCCGGTAGGTGCCATCCTCTTGTCGCATTGAGTCAAACAGCACAGACTTTAACGGTATGCTTAGTGTCCAGTCCGTCTGATCTGCCATTAGTCTTTTTTTTTTCTTCTTTCTTTCAGTCGTGTCAAAAAAGTACTAATAATGTGTGCGCGCGCCTTCTCATTTTATTTTCCTTTCAACTGATACGCGCCATGACCAACGAGACTGACACAAAAGGCTTCAAAGTCTATCAAGACGGTAAGTGTTTTAGTATGAAGCAGAAAGAGAACAAACTGACAAAGGACCGCAGACTCCACCATCGACATTTCCAAGGTGCTAGAATCGTCTACGCCGAAAAAAGATGAAAAGCTGGATACCAAAGAGAACGACTACAAAGCGTATGATACCACCGACGATATCTGCTTGTTGAAGGATAAACACAACCAGGTTAATGCTAGTAAGAAGAAATTGAATAAATAAATAATATTACTGATGAGTCCCATCCATGCCGTCTAGCTCGGTCGTAGATAATGTTATACATAGTTCTGGCGTGCTGCTGGTTTTGTCGTTGCCGCCTTTAAGATTATTGTACTGATGTAGCTTTTCCTTCAGTTTGCACTGTTCCACAACCGCCAGCAGTTTCTGGCATGAATTTCCCGACGCAGTGAGCTCGACTCGGCTGTCATTTTTTACGGCCTTTATGACGGCGTCTACTCTCGCCTTAACGTTGTCGCCTTGGCGGATTTTCATGATTTGCGAATAGAAAAAGAAGAAAAGAAGAAAAAAAAAGAGTGTCGTTAGGGAAGGAAGGGAAGGAAAAAAAAATGATTTGGGAGGTGGAACCGCGGGTAAGGGCGCTTAGCCACGCACCTTCACCGCGGTTCGAACAATGGCAAGAGCTCGACTCCTCACCTCTTCCGGGGTAAACTCGTCAAACTCGTAAATCACGTATTGCGGAAGAGTCTTGAAATCGGTCGGTAGGTCCAGCGGCTCAATGAGCCGCTCGAGGCGGCGCCAGTGGCTTGCCGTCCACTCGCTCTTTTTCCGCCGTTTCGGTTTGGGGCTTGTAGTTCTCCGTAGACGTGAAATTGACTCTTGGAGACTGTCCACGCGGCCCCGCTCCTCTGGCGTGGATATTCGGTATGGTGAAGCAACGACGGTGGTTTTGCCACTTTGACCTCTGTTTGGAGTTGGTGAGACCAACCCGCTAAGGAACTGTTCTGGCGCTTCTGGCACTTCTAACACTTCTGGCACTTCTGGCGTGGCTGTCATCTCGCTGCTTTCATATGTCAATGACGGCAGGTCCGACGAATCAGACCCCGGGCTGGTGCGGGCAGTCCGTTTGGTAAACCTCACTGGAGTCGTCAAGAGCACTATATCGTCCGTGTCGTTCCTATCCATTGGTAGAGAGAGAATTATTGGGACTTTTTTGGAGGGTGTTTTTTTTTTTTATTTTTTTTTTTAATTTTTTTTGGCTGGTGTTTCTGGGTTGGGATATTTATTCGCCCCCCGACGTTTTTAAAACACAAAATTCTCTCTCTCTCAACTTTTCCTACACTCTTGACTACGATTTGTTAAAACAATGGCCACACTAACACCGGATGCTAAAGACAGTCAAAACCACCGGCGTCGTTCGTCCAGCATCATCGCGCATCTAGAGCCCGAAACTATTGAAGAACAAAACGACCAAGCGTCGCTGTCGAATTGGAACGCAACGTGGGTCAACAATAAAGGCGCGTGGGTTATCCACATTGTACTGATTGCATTTCTCAAAGTCTTCTTTTACGACTCTCTTCCTGGCGTGTCGCAGGAGCTGAGCTGGACATTGACCAACATTACATATGTCACGGGCTCCTACATTATGTTCCATTACGTTACTGGCATTCCATTTGAATTCAACGCGGGTGCCTACGACTCGTTAACAATGTGGGAACAGATTGATGATGGCGATCAGTACACTCCCGCCAAAAAATTCCTGCTGGGCGTGCCGATTGGGCTGTTTTTGGTCTCGACTCACTATACGCACTACGACATTAACATGTTTATAATAAACTGCATGGCCTGCCTCTTCTCGGTCATTCCAAAGCTGCCTTCGTCCCATCGATTACGGATTTCAGTGCCTGAATTGTCGGTTTCTGAGGATTAGTTGTTGGCATTGGCATGAGAAGGAAGAAAGAAAGAAAAGAAGAAAAAAAGGGTTTTTATTATTATTATTATTATTATTATTATTATTGTTGTTTTAACAGAGCTGAAAAGAAAGAAGAAAGAAAAAAAAAGAAGTGAGCTTGTATATTTTTTGTTGTATTTGTTCCTCCGAATGAATGCATGTTTTTTGCCTGGCCAGACGGGGGCCGGGAGGAGAACGAGCCTAAGCCACTTTTCATAGCGTATAAATAAAGACAGACTGGTCATTCATTGCCTCACTGCAGTAAAAAGTCGCATGTCAATTTTTTTTTTTTTTTTTTAAATTAACAGCGCTGTCTCTTGCGGGGTTGCTGGCCTCGGATAATCTGACAGAAGCGAAAAGTGGCGGCTTCCGGTCGGCATTGTCGGGTATATATAACAAGCTTATGATCGATCATTGGTGTTGTGGATTAAGGAGCTGTTTTCGACCGTCCAGGGTTGTTTTTTGTTTTTTTTTGTTTTTTTGGGTTTACCCAACATCCTTGTCTGGTTTATAATCGGTGATGAGATGAGAAAGCCGCATCGATCAATTCCTTTCCTGATACCGTGCGTCAAAAATAAAATGGACCTAATTTCGCACTTTATATATGGCAACCAAAAACGGTGCCAATCTCGAGATATGGTTTTCAGTTCTCGGCCAACTCTGTTCAAAACTGAGTCATTTTTTTTTTGTCTATAAAAAGGGAGGGAGTTGTGTCGCGTTAATTATAATTATAAGAACCAGTGCGTTGTTAATATGAGACTTGTTGCAGTTATTTCTACTCTCATCATCTCCGGGGCTGCGTTTTCAGAAAACTACGATGGAAACCAGTACGATATCCCGCCACAGACCCATATCAGCTGTGGCCAGGCGTTACGGTATAATGGCGAGTGTAAAGGCACCGGCGACTACCATCATTGCGTCTGTGGAAAGGACTCACAATTCAGACGTAACCTGACCACATGTCTGGCCGGTGGGAGATATTCGTGGAGAGACTATGGAATGCCATTGTCTGAGCCGATGCGTGAGTGTGGCATCAAGTTTCCGTACCCTTTGCCTTATAGTGGCGGCGACCACAAGAGCACTGTTAACGTGGCGAGACACGAATATTATCGACATGAAGAGGGTCCAAAATTCCAGGAGAAGCATGGGCATCACCGTCATCGACATGGACACCACAAGAGTTATTAATATTGGGACATGTATGCCCAAATAATTATAATATACACATTTTAAATACACAATGAGAGGTTCTTTTTTCCCCGTATATATTCTTGGCACCGCGGTGAGCCGCACCTAATTAAGCTACCCCCCTCAAAAGTCATCGTCTGAACCCGATATGCGGTCGTCGTATATCGAGTGGACTCTGGCTGTTGTGAACGGTCACTGGATTCATTCATCAAGTATTTCATGACTACAAGGTACGTCATGCCACATTTCAAAGTCAATAAGCTTAATGACACCGTCCACAATGATCATGTTTCGGCGTCCCGAAAATGCAGAGCCTAAATCTTCATGTTCAACACCCATCTTTTTGAGCACTTTCAATGCAGTCTCCACAGCAGGCTCATCCTTCCGCATGATGTATTGGCTACCTTTTATATATTCAAGCTCAATGAAAAATATTTTGGACCCTTTTGGAAACCCGCCACCGTCATCTTTACCATCCACAGAAGACATATTCATAACCCCACTAGAATATTTCTGCGGAAAGTGGATTTTATCCTCGTCAGGAAGCGTATCAGTAAGATCGTACACGGTCACTTCTCGATCAAATAGGCCTCGTTCTGAAGAATCATATAACTTGAGGACCCGTTGTACAGTTGGGTCATGTTTGTAATGGACCAAAAGCACTTTACGCAGGTGCGAATTTCGCCATTTCCGTTCTACTTTAAACCACTCCATGTCTTTCGATTCCATACCTGTTGATGAGCTACGGGCAATGTATTCCAACCGACGCCACTCCTTGACATCCCGCTGAAGGCAACCAGCCCCACCATCGCCTCCCGGGCCTTCACTGTCATTGTATACGTAATCGTCTCTGTCACGTGTATCATCGTCATCGCCATCAGGTCCATCTCCAGTTTTGCGCTTCTTTTTGGGGTGCTGTGTATCCTTTTGAGACTCCTGTCCGAGTTTCTTCTTAAGCCGTACCAAGTTGGCTGCGTGGTCAGGGCCAAGCTGAATATCGGGGTTTTTGTCCAGGATCTTAATCAAGTTTTTGATACCATACTTGACACAAAAACTGGCAAACCCGACTGGCCAATTCACATCTTCATTGGTGAACACACGGGTTTGATTAAAAAACAGGTCAGCCTCGAGTTTCTTGTCTGGCGGCCGTTTAACCGAAGGATCCTTTTGAACCGGAAACGGCTCAGGCGCCACGCCCGATGCATCGGCTACTCCAACAGCAACGTAGAGACTGGGGTCCGTTAAACACATCCATCCGTCAATGTCGCCCCCTTGTTTGTAAGTGGCGAGAACAGCATCCAACCCGCCGATTGATTGCGCCATGGCGCTGTCAAGATCCACTTTGGCCTTGTTGATGTCTTCATTAGCATCCAAGTTATTCGCGTCTGGCTTGTAGACCTTCACCGTCTTATAAAACTCTTCAAGGTGCTTCTGAACGGCTTCGGTATCTCCATGCGTCGCGAGAAAGCCTGTAGTCAATAAAGAGCTGGGCCCCTTCACTTCCAAAAATAGGAAAGGTACACGCCACGTTTCTTGAGTCTCCGTTTTGGTACTTTTCGCCTGCAAACCACGTATAATAATATAAACTATCAAGTCAGTATCATCATCAGCGCCACTGGAAGCCGGATTTGTTCTTCCGGTAAACGATGGTTCACGTACAACTTCAAAATTTAGACCCAGAAGCGGAAAAGTCAGTGTTTCCGAAATCAGATCCAGCACGGAGACCAAGATTTTTTTTAAATTTTGTTGTAAACCACTCTCATTTGAGTCCACACTGTCAACCGGAATGTAGCCCCTATCGTTCAGTGTCTTATACCATTTTTCCAACTCGTCATCTAGCCGGTTCTTGCTGAGACTCTGCACGCCGTCCTCTTGATAAACCTCGTATAATAAACTGATGAAAGTGCTATCACTCAGCTGTGTGCTTTTAGATCTCGAGTCATTGGTTGACGAGGTTTGTTTGACACTAATGCGTGGTAGTGATGATGATACCGAGTATTGGGTGGTTGTTGTGGATACGATAGGGGCAGACAGATTGACATTCAAAAACTCGCGATGCATGCAGCGAGCCCGCGCATATAACGGGAAGACAGAATCCATTATGAACCCGGCGCCGGTACTGAACTCTTTCTTATTCGGTATAAAAATAAACAGGTTCTTTATATGTACCAGCTTTTCCAAATACGAAATAAACTCATTTCCGGGGCTTTGTTCACTGTCCAAGGGAGCAGCTGCTGTTAATGTACGAGACCTCTCTGCGCCGTGTGCTTTCCCAAGAAGTTGGAAGGCCTTGATATACTTCCTCCACATCAGTATAGTTGAAGAATGTTTGGAACGGTAGAGTTCGTTTCGGACGGCTGTGCAACTCGGACTCAACCCATGACTTTTGGACAAAAAGGTTTGTAAGCGTTCCAAAACCCACAGCGCGCCAATAACCGGCTGCATCAAACCAAACACTCCTTCCATTGTAACATTAGCAATTGACACACCCAACTCGTCACTGGCACGTTGAAGGGCGCCTTTTGAGTCTTTGGTCACATCATCAGCGAATGTTTTAACCTTGTTGCAGGCCGTGCAGAAGAATTCCAGAAGCTCACGGGATTTTGCCGATACCGACTCGACGTCCAATACAGTTGTTTGGTCGGTACCAAGCGCGGTCAGTAGCTCGTTTACCAGCTCTTCCAGTTTATGATCAGGGTATGATTTTGCCCGGTGTTGCATGAACGTTTTAATGTTCCTGGTCAAGACGTTGTGGTCAGCCACATTCGTCGGTTGGTCTCGATCACTGTTGGACGGTTCCCGGTTGGACGCGGACTGAGCTCTAGTCTCGTCGTCGTTCACCGGCGCTGAAGGTGAGCGGACACCTGCTTGTGCTTGTGCTTGTTCTTGTCGTTGTCTGGTGCGTTTCCGTTCATTTTCAGCATCCCTAGAAGCAGCTTCTCCTTGCCTTGCTTCTCGGGCCTCTTCAATCCTCCTTTCCATTCGCTTTGTCCTGTCGCTCATAGCTGGGTAAAGTCTGATGTAGAAAAAGAGAATTCCTCAAATTAACTATTTTAGAGGGGGGAGATAGTCGCGTGCGCACGCCGAGACACGAAAGCAAGCGGGCAAGAACCAATCCACGTCTAATCGGAAGGTTATCTCGTTTGGTGCAGGGTCGGATACCCAGCCATTCCACCTTTTACTGGCCAATTCTGGGCTTGTGTACTATGAGTTGGATTTTGCCGCTAGTACGAGCCGCAATGTGCGAGGCGACACACGGCTTAAGCATGCGATCTCTGTGGAGACGTACGATAACGATCAGGTTCCTCGAACCACTACTCGGCAAGCATACGGTCGACAGCGCAGAAGACGGAGACGATGATGAGCGAAAATCACAACCCAAACAATCCGCAGTGTCACCAAACGGCGGTGGTGGGCCGCCACCAAAGTACCAACTCTTTTCGGTTGAATTCCGGTCGGAGCGAAGATGGATAATAAAGTGACAATTGAAGACGCGCGGAAGGAAGTGCACGACGAGCATGTGTGAGTGGGCATTTACGTTCCACAAAACGCCATGAAGAACGCGGATAGCTCGTTCAACAAGTCGGGGCTGATCACGATCATTTACGAACGAGAACGTGATCTAACTACAATCAGCTCGTACCTGCCAGTCTCAGTCAGGTTGTAAAGATGTTCCAAGGCAAGGGCGCAAAGACAATCTACGCTCCGATAATGGAAAACTACCAGCGAGCAGACAAACTTGCTGAGGAGGGCGCCGCAGCTACTGACAGTGCCGATCCAGTCCACCACGATTGACATGCCTGAATACTCACCAGACGAGGACGTGGAGAGGATTAACAGACTCGAGTATCTGAATGAGGAAGAGCAGCATTACTGTATTGCGTATGGGTCGAATTCCAGCATATATAAAAAGGTTAGTGATTGTTTCCACCCGTATAATGTGCACATCTGGAAGAACCAGTAGAACCGGGCCGCTTTAAATCAATTGGAAACATCACCTAAAGATGGTTGTGTCGTAGGAGCGGTCAAAAGTCATCGTCTGAACCCGATGTGCGGTCGTCGTATACCGAGTGGACTCCGGCTGTTGTGAACGGTCACTGGATTCATTCATCAAGTATTTCATGACTACAAGGTACGTCATGCCACATTTCAAAGTCAATAAGCTTAATGACACCGTCCACAATGATCATGTTTCGGCGTCCCGAAAATGCAGAGCCCAAATCTTCATGTTCAACACCCATCTTTTTGAGCACTTTCAATGCAGTCTCCACAGCAGGCTCATCCTTCCGCATGATGTATTGGCTACCTTTTATATATTCAAGCTCAATGAAAAATATTTTGGACCCTTTTGGAAACCCGCCACCGCCATCTTTACCATCCACAGAAGACATATTCATAACCCCACTAGCATATTTCTGCGGAAAGTGGATTTTATCCTCGTCAGGAAGCGTGTCAATAAGATCGTACACGGTCACTTCTCGATCAAATAGGCCTCGTTCTGAAGAATCGTATAACTTGAGGACCCGTTGTACAGTTGGGTCATGTTTGTAATGAACCAAAAGCACTTTACGCAGGTGCGAATTTCGCCATTTCCGTTCAACTTTAAACCACTCCATGTCTTTCGATTCCATAATTGTTGATGATCTACGGGCAACGTATTCCAACAGACGCCACACCTTGACGTCCCGCTGAAGGCAACCAGCCCCGCCGCCGCCGCCTCCGGGGCCTTCATTGTCATCGTCACTTTCGTCATCGCTGTCATTGTAATCGTCTCTGTCGCGTGCACCATCGTCATCGCCATCACGTACATCTCCAGTTTTGCGCTTCTTCTTGGGGTGCTGTTTACCCTTTTGAGATTCCTGTCCGAGTTTCTTGAGTTTCTTGAGTTTCTTCTTAAGCCGTACCAAGTTGGCTGCGTGGTCAGGGTCAAGCTGAATATGGGGTTTTTTGCCCAGGATCTTGATCAAGTTTTTGATACCATACTTAACACAAAAGCTGGCAAACCCGACTGGCCAATTCACATCTTCATTGGTGAACACACGGGTTTGATTAAAAAATAGGTCAGCCTCGAGTTTCTTTTCTGGCGGCCGTTTAACCGAAGGATCCTTTTGAACTGCAAACGGCTCAGGTGTATGTTTGTTCTGCGGGTAGAGAGCCACTCCCACGCCCGATGCATCGGCTACTCCAACCGCAACATAGAGACTGGGGTCTGTTAAACACATCCATCCGTCAATGTCGCCCCCCTGTTCGTAAGTGTCGAGAACAGCACCCAACCCGCCGATTGAATGCGTCATGGCGCTGTCAAGATCCACTTTGGCCTTGTTGATGTCTTCATCAGCATCCAAGTTATTCGCGTCTGGCTTGTAGACCTTTACCGTCTTATAAAACTCTTCAAGGTGCTTCTGAACGGCTTCGGTATCTCCATGCGTCGCGAGAAAGCCTGTAGTCAATAAAGAGCTGGGCCCCTTCACTTCCAAAAATAGGAAAGGTACACGCCACGTTTCTTGAGTCTCCGTCTCCGTTTTGGTACTTTTCGCCTGCAAACCACGTATAATAATATAAACTATCAAGTCAGTATCATCATCAGCGCCACTGGAAGCCGGATTTGTTCTTCCGGTAAACGATGGTTCACGTACAACTTCAAAATTTAGACCCAGAAGCGGAAAAGTCAGTGTTTCCGAAATCAGCTCCAGCACGGATACCAAGATTTCTTTTAAATTTTGTTGTAAACCACTCTCATTTGAGTCCACGCTGTCAACCGGAATGTAGCCCCTATCGTTCAGTGTCTTATACCATTTTTTCAACTCGTCCTCTAGCCGGTTCTTGCTGAGACTCTGTACGCCGTCCTCTTGGAAAACCTCGTATAATAAACTGATGAAACTGCTATCACTCAGCTGTGTGCTTTTGGATCTTGAGTCATTATTGGTTGACGAGGTTTGTTTGACACTAATGTGTGGTAGTGATGATGATACCGAGTATTGGGTGGTTGTTGTGGATACGATAGGGGCAGACAGATTGACATTCAAAAACTCGCGATGCATGCAGCGAGCCCGCGCATATAACGGGTATACAGAATCCATGATGAACCCGGCGCCGGTACTGAACGCTTTATGATTCGGCATAAAAATAAACAGGTTCTTCATATGTACCAGCTTTTCCAAATACGAAATAAACTCGTTTCCGGGACTTTGTTCACTGTCCAAGGGAGCAGCTGCTGCTAACGTACGAGACCTCTCTACGCCGTGTGCTTTCCCAAGAAGTTGGAATGCCTTGATATATTCCGTCCACATCCGTGTAGTTGAAGAATGTTTGGAACAGCAGAGTTCGTTTCGAACGGCTGTGCAACTCGGACTCAACCTGTGAGTTTCGGACAAAAAGGTTTGTAAGCGTTCCAAAACCCACAGCGCGCCAATAGCCGGCTGGACCAGACCAAACGCTGCTTCCATTGTAACATTAGCAATTGACACACCCAACTCGTCACTGGC
>JAJLUJ010000234.1:0-19753 GCA_030564235.1 Blastobotrys elegans
AAAGCTTCCATTAGAAACGAGTAGGCAATGTAGTACATATAGTACATCAGCACGTTCATTCAATGGGGTAAAACCAACCCCGGACCATAAATTACACGCCAGAACGTATCTCCTTCAAAAGCTGCCATTAGAAACGAGTAGGCAATGTAGTACATAGCACATCATCCAGTGGAAACCAACCCCGGACCATGAATTACACACCAGAACGTATCTCCTTCAAAAGCTGCCATTAGAAAGAAGTAGGCAATGTAGCATGTAGCACATCAGCACATTCATCCATTGGGGACCCCGGACCACGAATTACACGCTTGAAAGACAGCCGCGCCGATCCGATCCGCGGGGAGGGGGGTCTGAGACATTGGGCTAACAGAACACTATGGAACGATGTGGTGTTCTGAGGCCAGACTACGATTTACGCTAACATATCGGAGAAACATTACATTTACGGCGGTATAATCAATCCGGTTCAAATTCACACACTCTCCCCTGCCTAACAAAATTAATGAGATTGTTATAGCACGTTAAGCTGATATGGGGACAAACAAGTATTAAAAAATATATACATACATAGCCTACTTGCTATACTTATCTTCTACTGCCCAGTAATCGTCAAACCCGACTTGTTGACACACGTCTTCAAACGGCAAGATCATTTCCGGGCTTCCGGTTGTGAACGAGCTCTTCAAGTTCTCGAGAGCCAGTCTGGTAGCTTTAATTCGTGCTGCCAACAAGGTCAATGGGTAGAAGGCGCCGCTGATACCTAAGCCAGCCATATCAGTAGCGCTAACGTTCTCAGTCTTGCCGCCTTCAATAATATTTGCCACGACTACATTGTCAATCTCCTTGACTGCATTTTTCATGGATTCACGATCTGGCATTGCTTCAACGAAAATGCCGTCGGCACCCAGTCTGGTGAATTCGCGAGCACGTTCCATAGCTTCATCCCAGCTGTGCATCAAAGCATCGGTTCTAGCCAGAATGAAGATATCCTTACCTTCATTTCTAGCCGCCACTGCAGCTCGGATACGAGCGTATGCCTCTTCCCGATCGACAATCTGTTTGCCCTTGGTATGGCCGCACTTTTTGGGCCACTTTTGATCCTCAATCATAATCCCGGCGGCGCCAGCGTTTGCAAATCCCTGGACAGTACGGTAAACGCTAGCCAGTCCGCCGTACCCTGTATCCCCGTCCGCAATCATTGGGATATCAACGACACGGGTAATCTCCTGGATCCGCTGGGCAACGTCTTGGAAAGCAATGTACCCTGTATCCGGCAGCCCCATTGATGCAGCTGCGGAATACCCAGACAGGAACAAGAACGGAAACCCAGCTTCTTGGACCTGTTTAGACGACAATGCGTCGTATGAACAGCACACCGCGGCAATCTTATCCTCGCACCGTCGCGCTTCTTGCAAAACAGTCCGGAGCGTGGACGCGCCCGCCGACGGAACCGCACCCTTGGCGTTTTTATACGTCACAGTCATAGTCCCATCGCTATTCTCAGCACGGTCAACCGACTTGTCTTCAAACTTGTATGGATAGCTCATTGTATTTTAGATATTACTGCGGGGTGGAAAAAAAAAAAAAAAAAAAGAAGGAGAGAGAGAGAGAGAGAAATGTTATATAAGGATTACACGGGGGCCGATATCGGGCTACCCATATGCTTGATTACCACCCATGACGAGATAATAAACAAGGCAAAGTTGAAACCGCTGACTGCCGCGTTCCCCTTGCCAATCTCGCAAAAGTCTGGGTGGGCATGGATCACTTCGCAGTCGGTATTGGCGTGCTGGACTGCCAGAGACACAAACGACGCCACCCACAAACACCCCAGCAAAACGTCTAGAACAATGTAGCCGTGCTTCCATGCCTTTGACTTTTTAACAGGGAGAAGTTCGAATAGGAGGAACGGGACGACGATTAGCGTGATTCCGCCGGTGGCTAGAGCCAACGCGTCGCATGCATAATATGCATCGTCCATGAGCTGGTGCTCGTATTTGATCGTGCCGGCGATGGCGGCAGCGGCCAACGCAACAACCAACGCGGCTAGCACCATCTGCCCTATCCGCAACGGGTACTTTATCGGAATGTTCACTCGCTGTGGGAACCCTTCCACCTCCTCCTCAGTAAGCTCCTGGACGATGCGATGGTTTGGGTCACCATCAGGATGAATTTCAATCTTGTATGTGCCTCCGGGATGCGATGTCATTATGTTTGAGCCGCAATATATTGTTTGTTTTTTCTTCCTTCTATTCCGAACGACGATTTGGGTCTTTTTAAATACTTGTGAGAGAAGAAAGCAAGGTTGATCTCAAAAGGAGAAGAAAAAAAAAAATAAGGCCAAGATTAATGAAATAAGCCAAGAAATCTGTTAACCCGAGTCGAGCCGTTTTTTTGTTTGCCCTTTGTGTGTGCAAAACAAATGACCAGATGAGGTAAGCGCATACCATTGCTGATGACTAACACAAGAAAGGATTTTAGTAATGCGGCTTCTTCCCAACCGAACCTTAGCCCAAACCCCCCAAACTCCCCCGAAACCGAGGATTTTCTTTCCCACCACATATATATACTTCTTCTCAAACAATGGCATCAGTGGTGGCTGCGGTCGGACAACAGACATCAGCGACGCATTCTACAGCATTAAAGGCCAAAAGTGGCAAGCATTTCTCCGCCGGGTTTGTCAGCGGCATGACCAGCGCAGTGTTGCTACAGCCGCTAGATCTGCTTAAAACCCGGGTACAACAAACCCGAGATACATCGCTACGGCAGGCCATTGGTCAGCTTAGAGAGTTTTCATCGTTATGGCGAGGCACGATACCTTCTGCATTACGCACGTCAATAGGAAGCGCATTGTATTTTACAACTTTAAACTACACACGAACGAAGCTCGCGGCGTATTCCCCCGCGGCCACCACCACTACTACTACTACCACTACGGGCGGCGATCGGGCCAGTAGCAAGCTTCCCGTACTATCAATGCATGCGAATCTACTAAGCGGGAGCTTGGTGCGAGGGTTTGTAGGCTTCACGACGATGCCAATCACAGTCCTCAAAGTGCGGTACGAATCATCTCTGTACAAATACAACAGCATGATTGAAGCAATGAGAGATGTGTTTAAACAGCATGGTATCCGCGGGTTCTTTTATGGGTTTGGGGTCACGTTTGCACGAGACGCTCCGTACGCTGGGTTGTACGTGCTGTTTTATGAAAAGAGTAAGGATGTGGCCAATGGGTTTTTGAACGTGAAGGAGTCGGATAATGGTAGCGCCGCATTGATCAACTCGGGATCAGCAATGCTTTCCGCTACAATAGCGACTACCATCACCGGCCCGTTTGATACTATCAAAACACGGGTCCAGTTAAACCCAGTGAAATACCCTTCGTTTATCAAATCCGCAAAATTGATTGTCGGCGAAGGCGGTGTAAGGGCCTTGTTTGATGGGTTATCGCTACGGCTGGCTAGGAAAGCAATGAGCGCCGGGATTGCATGGTGTATATATGAAGAGCTGGTGCGGCGCACATAATTTATTTATAGAATTTGTTGTTGTTCACCCTTTTTTTTTTATATATATTATTTTATTATTACTCTTTTTACGTCATGCGGCTCGTAATGAAGTCAAAAGCATATTTTGGCATGCACAGTACTGGGTCAAATTGGCTCGATGGATCCTGCAAAGCTAATGAGGCAAGGCCGAGATAGGAATGCATAGGATCCGGCAGCACTTTTTCGTACTTGCCAAACCCGCCTAGAATATCATGCTGGGTCTTATTGAGCAGGTAGTCTCTGTTTAGAGCGTAATCATAGCATTTTTCCTGCCCCTCCCCAGTGAGCATTGCCAATGCACCTCCACACCAAAATGAGTAGCAGGTATCGGCTGGTTTATTACACCGGCCATCAAACCCGCCGTAATTGTCCACTTTATCATGCTCGGAAAACTGGCGACGAGATAGCCACCCAATTGTATCCATCCATTCGCTGGGGTCGAGCTTCCCCATCAGCTTCAATGAGGCAAGCCCGCAATACGTCAGCCCGGCGTGTGATTCTCCCCCCTGTAACCCGCCAATGCCGCCATCATAGCTTTTACTTTCCAGAATAAACTGGCAAGCTTTATCAACATTAAACACTGTGGTCATGTCGGCGACGCCCAGGAGTTTACATATCGAGCTGGCCATATAAGTGTATCGAGGGTCATGCTCGCCGATAGGGGTACCTTCAATGCAACACCCGGCAAATGACCCATCGTCACGCTGGCATTGACCAATGTAGCCCAAGATTTTGTCGCGCGAGAGTTTATCCGGTAGAGTTTGGTCTTTTAGTAAGGAGAGAATGCAGAGACAGAAAAAGGTAGGTGCAATATTCGCCACATCGTATATATTGTCACTTCCAGGGATTTTATGCGATGACGAGCCTCTAAACCCTTGGCCTGATTCGACAACCTGTTCGTACACCCACTCAATCCATTGCTCGCGTGGATATACTAATGAACTGTCCAAGTCGTCTTCCGTTAGAAGTGATAGCCCAGATATACAGAAGTACACTAACGACGTTCTTGACGAATCATATGGGGTGTATTGAGAGGGGAATTGCTGAAGGTTGCGCTGAAATAGCTTAATGTGTTTGGCCGTATTGAGCATGTCTAGTACGTGAAAAAATAGAGTATTACCAAAAAAAAAAACAAAAAGTGATTAATTGGGGGCAGGGAGGGAAGGAGGAGCGCGCGCATTACTAGCCTTCCCTGAACATACCTGAAATAGAGACAATTAAAGAAGAAAAACTAACCACCACCCTCCCTTAGCATTCTCACATTTTCTAATCAATATTCACAATGGCGGAATCTATTGAAATGACGACGAATAATAGTACTGTGGCGGATGAAGAACACGCTATTGGACAACCAGGATCCAGCCGTGAGACAGTGCATAAACCCACTGCTACTGCGCACACCACAACTACAACTCCAAAGCCGCACCCAACTCCAAAAAAGACGGGAATTTGGCATGGCTGCAAGACGTTTATTAAACGCCAGAAAAGCAGCGGGTCAGTGCGACGGCCAGGGTCGCGACGGCACTCCACCTATGAAGGGAGCTTCACCAAGACGCAGATTCTGATCACTATCATCCTGTCGGTGGTCATTTACGCAGTGACTATTGGGATACTAATTCAACACATTGTTACACTGACGCACCGAATGGAGGTGCTGCGGAAGTCTGCCATGCCAAAGATTCTAGACACAACCGACAAGCTTACCGAGATGGGTGATAAAATTTTCAAGCTTGAAGCTACGGTGAATACCCATCAGGATAAACTGGACAGGAAGCTCCTCGCCCCGCCAATGCCGGTGCCTCCAACAGTGGTTGTTAAACCTTCCCAATCGGTAGCTACCCCTTTGCCCACAACAATATCAACAACCAGCAAAAATAGCGTTGGGACATTATCACCGGTAGATAGCCGCGGGACAAAACCCACGTCATCTATTAGTACTACTACTACTGCACCGCCGTCCGAGGAAACTACCGCCTATAATTGGGAGCACTTGGAACAGGACGTTAAAGATAAAGACGACATGCGGAGAGGAAAGTCTTTTCATGATAAGGAAGAAAAGAAGCACACAAAAGCTCATGATGATAATAATAATATATAAGGCCTTATAAATTTATAAGGACCGCGCGCTCGCTTCAATTAATCAACCAGTTTCGCTAACGTGGGGCTTTCACCCCTCTTTTGGGAAAAGAAGAAGAAAAATATTCGGCCGATCGGACTTGTTTGTGTCCCCACATGCTACCATTAAATGACTGATTTGCCCGTTTCTTTCTGATAACATTTGTAGAGTTCAAAACAAAAAACACACAATGGAGCAGCAAGAATTTTCAAACTTTCGAGAAAAGTTTGACTTTGATAAGGAGTACACTCCACTGAACCATGGTTCATTCGGGATGGCACCAAAGGTTGTCAACGATAAGCGACTATCCGAGCTCGAGACGATGCTACGTTGTCAAGACGTGTTCTATAAAGACACATTGTTTGATAAGATTGAAGTCTCTCGGAAGATTGTATGCGACGTGATGGACGCAGACCATGAGAATGTGGTGTTTGTTACCAATGCCACAACCGGTCTCAACACTGTGCTCCGATCTTACCCCCTGGAAAAGGGCGATGGGATTGTATACTGCAACTTTATCTACGGGGCTACCAAAAACGTTATCCTGTTTATGGAGAATAGAGTAGGTGTCGTGCCTATTGAAGTGGAGTTGAGCTATCCAATGACCCATGACGATATCGTCCACGTGTTTATGCAAGCCATTGATAACAACCCAAACGTTAAAATGTGCGTGTTTGATACCGTCACTGCTTCCCCAGCTTGGAAGATGCCATGGGAACGGCTTTGTACCGAGCTACGTTCTAGAAATGTGCTATCAGTTATCGATGGTGCGCATGGTATTGGTCTCGTTCCAATGTCTATGAAAAGGGCCCGGCCGGATTTCCTAGTAACCAACCTGCACAAGTGGTTTTATACACCAACCAGCGTCGCCGCATTGTACGTTGACCCTAAACACCATGCTCACATCCACACCTTGCCAGTCTCGCATTCGTATATTGACGATTCGACAAAGTTGAGCGATGAAAAAGAGAAACGGCGACTGTTGGACCGGTTTACTTATATCGGCACCGTTGACAACTCCACCATGTTAGCCGTGCCTGCTGCGGCTCAGTTCCAGGAAGAGAAATGCGGCGGGTATCAACATGTCAGGGAATGGCGTGAAAAGTTTGCGCTCCAAATCGCCAAACATGTTTCATCTGCTTGGGGAACCGAGTACATGCAGCTGGAGGATAAAGGTATGCATACTTGCATGGTCAATATCCGACTACCCCTACCACTAGACGACGACGACGACGACGACGCGGATATCAATCTGGCAATGGGGTTTATCCAGCAACACATGCTCCTGAACCATAAAGTGTTTGTGCCTTGCTACCCCCATAATGGCCAGATTTGGTCGCGATGGTCCGCACAAGTCTATATTACAATGGATGATGTTAAATATGGACTGGAAAAGTTTAACGAAGCAATCGAGGTATTTAAAACTACTCCAAAGGATAAACTATCCCCGGGGTTGCGTAATTAGAGATAATAAAGTTTGCTTAGCTGCCTGCGCGCCAATTCTCCCCTGACATTCCTTCATAACTTGACCGACCAAAAACATGATGGATTTGGGCTTGCTGCCTGACTTGATTTGATGAGCAATTTGCGGGTGGGAGTTGATAACATGCTGACAAAGCTCATCAATAGCACTTTGCGCGTCGTCAGCAACCACTTTACCAAGTTCAAGCTCCTCAGTAACACTGTGAATTGTTGCCGTGTTTGAAGTGATTGGGTTTGCAATTAGATGGCGTAATAACAGCACTGCAGATGTAGTGGTTAGCTTATCAGTCTGAACCAGTATGATAATCTCACCTAGCTGCTCGACGGTGAGCAAGGTAGGGTTGAATAGTTGCTGCTGCGTGTTTAGTTCGCCGTAGTACCGATGCACGATCCAGTTGGAAGCTTGCTGTGGGGTTGTGCTTTTTTTAGTCTCCAGGTAGTCATACACTGACCGGTAGTAGTCGACCAACCCAGGTACTTGCATTAGTGTACGAGCGTCTTTCAGCGGAACTGAATATGGCGCGTCAAGTAGTCTTTTGAAAATCTCGTCTGGGAGTTCAGGCAGCATGGTTTGAATTTTAGTGAGGATGGAGTTGGAGACTCGGATTGGTTTTAGCTCCGGGTCTGGCATGTACCTGTAGTCAACACCTTCCTCTTTACTTCTCAGTTTCATCGTGTGGGTACCGTCCCAGCCTCGCGTTTCGCTTTGGATCTCAATGCCGCTTTCCAGATCCCGCTTTTGACGTTTAAACTCGGCTTTAATTGCATGGACAATGGCGCTGGTGCTGCTTAGGTTTTTAATCTCGCACCGTTGGCCAGCGTTAACCGAAACGTTAACGTCTACTCGCATCGCACCCGTTTCCAACTCGCCTGTACACACACCCAAATGCCGTAACAGCATTTGCAGCTTCTTTACAAAAATACCGGCGGCTTCTGGGGTTTTGATATCTGGCTCCGTGACCAGCTCGATTAGACCGTGGTTGGTCCGGTTCAGATCGACCATTGCTGTATCGTCGATATACGTAGACTTGCCGGTATCTTGTTCAATCTGTATCTGTTTGATCCGCACCTCCATCTCTTTATCCATGCCGTCTCGTTTGAATAACGGGAGAATGCCACTGCTGGCGTATGGTTCGTAAAACTGGGTGATTTGGTACCCGGCTGGCTGATCGCCATAAAAGTAGTGTTTCCGGTCAAAGCTGAACGTGTCACGGACGGAGCAACCCAGCGCGACAGCTGCTTTCAACGACAGAAGCATTGCGTCCCAGTTGAAAATAGGCTGCGTACCCGGTATGGCCGCATCATAACACGACACTTGCGAGTTTGGCTCCGCGTGGAAACTAGTCCGCGATGACGAAAAAAGTTTGTTTCTGGTGTTTAATTGAGCATGGATTTCCAGCCCGCAGGTTAGAGAATATGGGGTTTGCGATGAATAACACCTGCGTAGGATTCGACTCCACATTTTGTGTTGGGTTTGGGGGAGAAAAAAAAATTTTGTCCCAAATTACGACAAGGAATAACGACGCTTTACTTCCCCCAGAAAATAAACAATATCATAACATTAAATAATAATATATAAAAGAAAAAGAAAAAGAAAGAGAAAACCCGCTACGAAAACTTCCATCGGTTCCCGCAGTTTTCACACGTACAGAACGTTGTCAACGGTTCATCAGCAGATCGAGTTTGCATTTGGTAGTAGCTCACCTCCTTGTGTTTGCATTTGCCACAAGTGAACCGGTTAGTCACGGCACGTTTCTCTTGAGCAGCTTGAGCGTTGAACAGGTTTTGTTTCTTCATTTCGTCCATCTCCTTTTTCAATTTATCAGACGCCATCTCTTGTGGGGTCATTTTGTATAGTCGTTCGCCGGTAACGTCGCCATTGACAACACTGGCCCGCAGTTTCTGATTGTTGGCATCCTTCAAATTGGAGTACAATGACCGCATCTTATTTCGGTACCCGTTTGTAACGCCCTTTTCGCCTTGGAACACGGCCATCTCTACAGACTTTGCGCACGATAGAATCTCAGCCGGTGCGACTTCCGAGTCCATAGCCAGTGAATTGTAAAAAAGCTCGACACACTTGTTACGCGTCTTGTCGTCGTGGATGTCAGTCTTGACACCATCATTTGAGGCGTTTCGAGGCTTGCCAGTGTTTTGGAACTTGGGCTTTTGTTCAGTCTTGATTGATGATGTTGATGATGCCGACTCTGCCTGTGCTGATGACGAGCCTACACTGCCCTTCTTTTCCTTCTTTTGTGCGCTAACCTCATCCTTCCACTTTTTGATCATCACCTTGACCTTGTTTGCAACTTCCGCATTGTCGTGCCCTCGGAACTTGTTGACTGCAATACCCAGCTTTGTATCCTAGTTTTAATGGTAAAAAAACGCATGTTAGTAGTTGATCATCTCCTTTTTCCCAATTGTGGCGTTGCACTTACCCGTAATAGCTTTTCAGTGGGTTTCACTTCACGATCAAGCTTGTCCAACAGATCGTTTATTTGAGCCGCGTCAGACGCCTTCTCTAAGCTGCGCATGACGGTTTTGATTTCTGCTGTATCCATTATTATATACCAGAGGGGAGAGTTAAGACACGAGACTAGACTAATAAATTAATGTTGGGTTTAGGTGGTTCTCTTTTTGGTTCTTTTTTTTTTTTTTTTTCTTTTGGTTTTGATTTTGCTTCGGACTGGAAATGCGGTCGCGTTAGAACAATAAAAATTTTTTTAGTGGGTGAAGATTAAAAAGGGAAAGAAAAGAAAGAAAAAATAAAAATCGGTTGGGAGGTTATTATTTCCTCTCTTTTTTTTTTCTTCCCTCTTTTTTCTAAATATATCCGCAAAAATGAACAAGTCAATGGCACAACCGTCCAAGGTGGTGTACGTGGGCAGCATACCATACGATCAGACCGAAGAACAACTGCAGGACGTATTCCGTTCGGTAGGGAATGTGCTCAACATCCGGTTAGTGCTTGACCGCGAAACCGGCAAGAGTAAAGGGTTTGCATTTGTGGAATACCACGACATTGAGACTGCCGCATCAGCGGTGCGCAATTTGAGCAATTACCCGATTGGCAATCGTAAACTACGTGTCGACTTTTCACACGAAACGTCGCTGGGCCCACCATCTAGCAACGGCTCAGGCAGCGCCGCGACAGCATCATCAACTACAACAGCAACAACAGGCGCGTCGTCGGCGACGTTGTCAGCCGGTTCGGAGAGAATGAATACAGACTCGTTGCTGCCCGACCTGCCTAGAGGTAAACAGTTACAAGCTAACCAAACCGCATCAGACTTTATCTCGGAAAAGCTGGGGGGTATGGACAAGACACGTATCCTACAAATCATTACCGATCTAAAGTCAATTATAAACAACAACCCTGCACAAGCCCACGAGCTGTTAGATCAATGTCCGCAGCTGTCTTTTGCGGCTGTTCAGTCAATGCTGCTGCTAGGGCTGGTAGATACGCAGACAGTGCAAGCGCTGGTCCAAGGTGCTGACCCAGCCACAATCTCGCCACAACCCACCGAGCCAACTCCACCTGAACCAGAACAACAGTATCAACAGCCAATGGTGGAAGAGCAGCAGCAGGAAAGAGAGGAGGAGGAGCCGCCACAGCAACAGGCGATAGACCCCGACCAGGCCCAGTTGATCAAGCAGGTGGTTGACATGCCTGAAGAAGACGTGAATAACCTACCGCCAGATCAACGGGAACAGGTGCAAGAACTGCGGCGCCGTGTTCACGCCGGTGAAATTGTATTATAGAAGAGAAGAAAAAAACTTGTATTTATATATACCCCATACACTAATCCTATTTGTTCATCATTTTGATCATTTCCGAAAACTCTTCGGATTTAAAGTCCACGCCAGACTCTCTAGCTGCTTCGGTGAACGCCACTAGCTTGTCTCGTGCTTCCCGGTTGGTTAGAATCTTGGCCACTTGGAACACGCTAGGTGGCTGGCCAGGCTCGACAAACGAATTATTTTGTAGATAAAAGGCAATGTCTTGGAACTTTTCCATCAAGTTTGGATCGTTGGTGATCTTTTGGAAAGCTTCAGAGTTTTGAATCTTGTGTAGTTGATCTTCAGTGAACGGGCTTTTGCTGTCATTCTTTTCGTTGAGTTGAATACGGGTAGTAGACAAGGCACGGGTTTGGATTAAAGGCCGTTGGATCAATCGAGTTTGTTGAAGTGCTAGTCGTCGGATCATTTGTAGGGTGTGAGTGAGTGAGAAAATTATTATTCCCAATGGGTCTTTTTTTATTTTTTTTTTTGTACATATATTACAACTACTTGCCGTACTGCCTTCGTATCGCGAGAATTGCGTCTCGCTGTTCAGGCTGCAATAATTGAATCTGGTCGTCAGTTAGTGCCAGCACCTGCCGGATCATTTCGTCATTGTTATCGGATGATTGTTGAGGTTGTTGTGGCGGTTGTTGTTGATGATGCTGATGCTGAGGCTGTTGATGCGATTGAGATGCTTGTTGGGCTGCTTGGGCTACCACGTTGTTGTCTACCAACCCCATCAACAACATGGCTTGGACTAATGCATATGACAACTCTTGGTTCTCTTGTAAAACTTGATACGCCTTTGTTTTATCAGTCTGAATAAACTGCTTCATTTGGCCAATGGCTTGCAGCAGCTCTTCAGGGTTGTATGTGGCCAGTGTGCGAGAAATATTATCATTAGCTACTAGATTTTTTGGTATCGGTGATGTCTGCGGCTGCTGCTGTTGCTGCGGTTGCTGTTGATGGTGCATGCCTCCTCGTTGTGGTTGTGAGTTGTTGTATCCATTGTTGTTACTTCGGCGGTTGTTATTGCTCCCCCCGTTACTCTTTGCATCGTTGGAGAAATCCGCACGTAGCTTTCGGCTCTTGACTTGCATCCCGTTCAACGCGTCTTTGGCTCGGATGGCGTTTTCCACCGAATCGTACTCCAAAAAACCATACCCTTTATGTCGATTTCGTTCACGATCCCACACCAACCGCACCTCAATCGGGTGAATGGGCCCTTGCTCGGCAATACCACGCACGTCCTGCTCGCCGAAATCGTACGGAATGTCGCCGAGAAAGACTGTACGCGTGGGCTGTTTACCTGACATTTTCGTATGTGGTGTGTGTGTGTGTGTGTGTGTTACAAAAAAACAAAAAAAAAAAAGCTGTTGGGAAAGAAATTTTCATATAATCGGGTCCCACACCGACCGGCCTCAAAAAAAAAAAAACACACAGCCGCACATGTATAATACAGCTTTTACAAATTAATAGCTAATAAATTATTCCAATGACATGTTCTTGGATAGATAAGACAACAGGTCGACCTTTGTAACAACGTGCAATGGCTTGACACCATTCTCGGTCTTTTCAGTGACGATGGCAGACGAGTTGTGTTCAAAGAACCGGCTCAAGGCAGACAATGGAGTGTCGACGGTAATCTCAGAGAATTCACGCTTTGGTTTGGAAGCAGATGGGGTACCGACGCCAATGTTGGAAGCAGCTGGGGCTTCAAAGTGGCCCAGCTTGGAAAAGTCGAGCATGACATCTTTAATCAAACTTTCACCGGTAATCTTGTTTTTGCTCATGCCGGATAGAATGTTACCCAGAGTGACCATACCAACCAACTTGCCGGCTTCATTAGCAACTGGCAACTGGTCAAACGCCTTTTCTCGTAGCAATTCAATGGCAGAGCCAATTGAGGTGGTATCACGGACAGTGACGACCGGCTTCAAGTTCAAGTCGGCAAGAGTGGCGCCCTTGTATTGCTCCTTTCGAGCTTGCTGAGCAGCCAAAGTTTCATCGTCAACAAACCCGTTAAAGTTCATCCAATCGTCGTCAACAAACTTGGTCAAGTAGGATCGTAGAGAGTCTGGCATGACAACGACCACAACATCGTCTTCGGATAGCTCCTTGGCAACCTTGACGGCGGCGGCCATGGCGCTACCACTAGACCCACCGACCAACAAACCCTCTTCTTTAATCAATCGACGGGCCAACAAGAAGGATTCTCGATCTTCAGTCTTGACCCAGTCGTCAACTACTTTACGGTTCAAAACCTCTGGAATAAAGTCATAGCCAATACCTTCCACCTTGTACTGTTCACCGCTCTCGTTCAAGCTAGCTGGCAAAGCAAGGATGGAACCCTTTGGATCAGCGCCAACGCATCGAATCTTTGGGTTCTTGGCCTTCAAAGCCTTGGTGATACCGGTGATGGTACCACCGGTACCGGCACCAGCCACCAAGGCGGTGACCTTGCCTTGAGTCTGTTCCCAAATTTCCAACCCAGTGCCTTCTTCGTGAGCCAACGGGTTGTCAATGTTGGAGTATTGGTCCAAAATGACAGCGTTTGGAATTTCCTTTTCCAACCGTTTGGCAACTCCAATATGGGATTCGGGGGCGTCCCAGGCTGCCTCGGTAGGAGTTCGGACAATTTCAGCGCCCAAAGCTTTCAACACGGACACCTTCTCGTTGGACATTTTTTCCGGCAAGGTGATGATGGTTCGGTAGCCTCGCACGGCGCCCATAAGCGCCAAACCGATACCAGTGTTACCGCTGGTTGGCTCAATCAAGGTATACCCTGGCTTGATCCGACCGCTCTTTTCAGCCTCCAACACCATTCGTTTGGCAATTCGGTCCTTGACAGATCCACCAGCGTTAAAATACTCGCACTTGGCCAGCATCTGACACTTGATGCCCAACGATTGCGGGATCTTGTTCAGACGCACCAACGGAGTGTTACCGATTTGATCGACAATTGAGTCTAGTACTGGGTTTTCCATTGCTTCTTAACTTTTTTAAAAAAAATTTAAAGTAATATTGTGGTACGAGAAAGAAAAAAAAAAAAAAAAATTAAATGTTGGGAAAAAAAAAAAAAAGTTTTTTCATATGATGCCACCTACAACCGGGCCTTAAGCACGCAAAATAGCGGCGTAAACGTCACATGGCTATAAACACGTGCTGAATTATTATATAGTAATAACTATAGGTGGTTTAAATGTATACACAACAAAAAAGTTTTTTTACTCCCCCCCGTTTCCACCCCCCACACGCACCAGCACCAACAATGCACTCACATCATTCGCATAGCGGACAATACGTCCAGCACGCCAAAGACCCTCTTGAGGCATGCATTGACGAGGCCATCCGGTACAAATACGAGACTTTTTGTTTGACCGAGCACATGCCACGGTTGGACAAGCGGGATATTTACCCAGAAGAGCTCGAGTCGGGCACTACCATTGACTCGCTAGCCCAGGCTTTTGACGACTACTACCACCACGCCCGGCGGCTGCAGCAAGAAACTACAGGCGTGAAGCTGCTGGTCGGCACCGAGGTCGAGCACATTGACAGCAGCTATTACCCGTTCATTGTCGATTTGCGGCAACAGTACAGCTTTGACGTGGTGGTGGGGTCTATTCATCATGTTGATACGGTGCCTATAGACTATGACCAAGACCTATGGGTCCAGGCACGTGACCAAATCGGCGGGGTTATAAATCTATTCGCCAGATACTTTGACGACCAGTATGAAATGTTGCAGCAAGTCAAGCCGGACGTGGTTGGACACTTTGATTTAATCAAGTTGTTTGCAAAGGAAGGGTACTGTGACGTTGATTTGATGACCAACGAGCCTTCCATTTGGTCCAAAATTGAGCGAAACGTGGAGTATGGTGTCCGTATCGGTGCAATGTTTGAGGTCAACTCGGCGGCGATCCGGAAAGGCTGGTCGACGCCATACCCATCAGAACCAATCGCTAATCTAATCAAACAAAAGGGTGGTCAGTTTTGTCTCAGTGATGATTCTCATGGGATTTCTCAGGTGGCGTTGAACTATCACCGATCGATCGATTATTTAAAGCGGCTGGGCGTTAATAATGTACATTACCTCGACATTGAAAGTGACGGGAAGGTTGTCAAGAAGGAAAAAAGTTTAGACAAGGTGCTGGAGTGGAGCAAAAGTGTAAGTGTAAAATCGAGTTGAACTATAGCCTCAAATATTGTTTATGAACTACCGCCATATTGGGTCTGCTGTAAATTCCTAAATGCCGGCGCTGATCAATATTGCCAATCCCTAGCGCTAGCCACCGGAATTCCGTTTTAAACATATATTAAAAATAACTTTAACCAACTTAAATTTAGGAATCTGTAAAAAGGAGTTATACGAGAATGTACATTGACATTGGCAGGAAAAAGGAACGTTGGCGGTGTGTGCCCGGGCTGGTTTATAACAGTGAGATTTCGCAACATTCTTTCCGTCTCCAACAACGTACGACACAACATCAGAAGCAGAAAATAAAAAATGGTTGTACGCGCAATAGCATGCATGGGATTATCGCTATGGCTTCTAGTGTCAATATTTGGGCAGACTAGCCATGCCCGGCCGCTGTCATCTAGTCAATACCAGAACGTTAGCTTTGACAGCACCTACAACATTTTCCAAGTCACGCACCCACTCAACTATAACAACAAGGTTTCCTCTCAACAGTTTCTTAAAAACACGTTTGCCAATAGTTGGGGCAGTCCTTATACTACAGACTACTCGCCTCCTAGTGAGGATTTCACGCATGTGGCGCTTACATTAAAAGGTACTGTTGACGGCAACCAGTTTGACCGCCTAGGCCACATTTTCCTAGGCGATGTGGAAATTTGGCGGCCAAGCACCGCTGAGCCTGGCGGTCGAAAAGTCACGTTTGGGCTGACCAAGGATGTCTCACCTTACGCGTCCCTGTTTAAAAAGCCGCAGAAGATTGCATACGTGCTGAATAATGTGATTGACGACACGTATACTGGCAAGTTTGATATGGAAGTCACTGTTGATTTCTACAAACAAGAACAACAACAGCAGCCGTCGAAGGATAACGTGGCGGAAGCATATAAGCTAGACCGGCCAGCAGATACCATCCAGCCGCTAGTCCCAGCCAACCACGACCCAGGCCACATTTACAAACCACCATCCGACAATATCGAAGTTGACGTCAAGGCATTGGGGAAAGACACGTACCAGGCGGTATTGAATGTATTTGCGTCGGGGAATTCCGACGAGGAGTTTTGGTACACTCACCTCCTAGATGACTACAGCTCCAAGTTTAATTCTGACGTGAACGATTTGGGAGGTAAAGGACCAGTACGGTTAGTGGATGTGTATATTGACGGTAAATATGCAGGCTATGCACATCCCTACCCGGTGGTTTATACGGGCGGGATATCTCCAGTGTTTTGGTCCCCTATCGTTTCCATAAAGGCGTATGAAGTGCCGTCGTATCAGATTGACGTGACTCCGTTCCTCAGCCTACTTTACAATGGCGCAAAGATTAAGATTGGAATATCCAACCAGGTTAAGAATGATGCGCCAACTACTGATAAGGATTGGCTGGTCACTGCCTGTCTAATGAGCTGGTCGATTGACGGGCTGGTGGGCCGGGCCGGCACCCCACAAACACACCACTCTCCAGACCAAAATCATCTAGGCTATCTATCAAACGACAATAAACGGCTTTCTCAGGTGGTGACGACCAAACAATCGGTTGAGAATAGCGCACAATTGGAGTTTGGCTCGCAAGTCTTTACATACAAGTGGTCCCAATCCGGTAAGCAAAGTAATATCCAGGGTATTGACGGCGGCGGCTCGGACCAAAGCGCCACGCAGGCTGAAATGGGGCAGAATGTGGCCAAAGTGAATAATGACCAGGTTTCCAAATTCAACTATGAATATTCGCTAACATCCAGCACGCTATTCATTGGTGATAAGGATAACAATGGGTACAACATGTCGCTAGCTATTGGGTACAAGACGGACTCCCTCGACGAACAGGTTGATACTAGCCAGTTTGCCCGGTCGTACTCTAAAATCAATGGCCACGATTTCCAAGGTGGCAAAGGAAATACGGAACAGCGGTACCACTCTAACGTGCATGGCAACACATATGACCGTCATGTCAAGGCTTCCAGTTATAATATTGACTTTGACCGTAAGGAAAGTGCTACCTCAAACCCGCAGCTGCAGCCTCACGCAAAGAAGATTTTGGACGCGGCGGATAAACTCATGACCAGCGGGAACGCCGACGATGCATGGAAGCAGTCTCAAAACTTGTTTGTTGACCTGCTTGGCGACCGAGACTCGATTGCGCATACCGATCATAAGATTTTTGCCGCTGCGAATGACAAGCCACATTGGTTTGTACGAAGCCCATTTTTAATGAAGTATTGATGATTTTTTTGAAACGATATAAAGTATAGAAACGCCCTTCACGTAATTACCAATATACCCTTTGATTAATTTCCATAAACACGTTCGGGACATGTATATATGGCGGTCCCAGGCTGGATATTTCCCAGATACAACAAAATTATGAAAAAAAAAAGAACAATCTTGGATATTAAAAAATATTACTCTATAAACGAAAGGAAAAAGGAAAAACAACAAAACTAAAAAAGGGTCGTATCATACAAAGGTTTAAAAAAAATTTTTTTTTTAAGCCTCTTGACGCTTTTCGTTGGACTCGTGAACAGATCGAGTTTCGCCGTCTTGTGGGCTGGAGTCACCTCCAGTGGACCCACCAGAAACATTCTTGGCTTCAATGTTTCCACCTTGGAACAAACCGTTCAATTCAGCTTCACGTTCAATCTCGGATGCAGACAAGTATGGCATAGTTTGAGCCAATCGCCACACAAACTTCTTTTCGTTGTGAGCCTTGGCGAACAAAATGTCAACTTCTTCCAAAGATCGGCCAGCAGTTTCTGGGTAAAAGAAGAAAATGATTGGCAACCACAGGTAGTTCATCGCACAGAAGAACAAATAACAACCCCATTGAGACTGACCAATGAAGATTGGGGTAAACATGACGACAGCAAAGTTGCAAATCCAGTTGGTACAAGTGGAGACAGAAGCAGCGACAGTTCGGGTTCGGGTTGGGTTGATTTCAGGTGGGTAGATCCATGGTAGAGGCAAAATTGTAAAGGCAAAGAAGAAGATGAACAAGTACAAACCAAACGCGGCACCCTTTGAGGTGGCTTCAGTTGGCTTGACCAAACAAGCAAAGGTGATCAAAAAGGCAGTACCTTGACCGGCAGCACCAATCAAGAACAAGTTTCGTCGACCAACCCGCTCAATCATGAAAAAGGAAGGAATAGTACTCAAAGCGTAAACAATAGAAAACACACCACCCAAAATCAATGAAAATTGATGGGATTCACCCAAAAAGTCTTCAAACAAAATGGTACTGTAGTAAATAGCAGCATTGCAACCTAAAAGTTAAAAATTGTTAGCACGTGTCTCATTTTTCTTCAATGTGTCATTTGCGTGTTGACAGCGCCACAAATAGCATGCGGCTAAATGTCTTGCGCGACAACAGCAAAAAAAAAGTGTCTCAAACATACCAGTAAATTGTTGGAAAAATTGGGTAGAAGCACCCAACACCATTCGTCGGAAATGAGCAGTCTTGCCAAAGGTGAGGACCTCTCGCACACTTGCTCGTTCGCCAGTGACACCTTCCTTGATAACAGTAGCTTGAGCAAGAATATCTTCATTGTCAAGAGCAACATCTTCCAACGCAGACAAGATTTGAATACCTTCTTCATCTCGGCCTTGCGCAATCAACCAACGTGGTGATTCTGGCAACCAAATGATACCAAAGAAAATGCAGATAGCAAAGACCAGTTGGAAAGCAATTGGGAACCGCCATTGAGCAGAGGAGTCAACATATGAGAAACCAAAATCAATCCAGTAAGCAATCAAAGTACCAACAGCAATGATGGCACCTTCCAAGTTGACCAAGAAACCACGGTTGTGGGCCTTGGACATTTCGGATTGCCACACTGGAATAGTAGCAGTGTTCAAACCGTTACCGATACCAGTAATGACTCGGCCAATAACGAATTGGCCCAAACCCCACGAATCTCGGAAAGAAAGAGTTGAAATCAACGCACCAATAAATAGAATAATGGAGCCTGCGATAATCAACGGCTTTCGGCCGATTCGTTCACCTCGGAACATGGCAAAGATGGCACCAAAGAAACACCCCAATTCGTAGCATGAAGTGACAGCACCTGTAATAACTTGTGTGTGTTGATCATCACCCTTGGTGGCTGGAAATTCCCAGTTGAATGCCTCACCAGTCAGCAAACCACTCATAGCACCTTGATTGTATCCGAAAATACTACACTAAAGTTAGTTGTGTTGTTCATTAATACACCACCACCACCCGGAAATTTTGCGTTTTCGATCGTTTGTGTGCGTGTGTGTGTTTCTGGGGTTATGGTCATACCTAAAGCAAACAACGGAAACTGCAGTAACAGCCCATCGTAGACTTCGTCCTCGTAGACCAGCAGTACTGGTCCGAGAGAGAGAAATTTTCATCATTGTTGTGTTGTCGTTGAAGGTCGTTCACACAAAATCGAGACTTCAATAAAACAAGAATGAAAAGAGAATATGTAAAAAACCCGGGGTAACGCGTCTTATTTATACTTTTGAGCTGAGAAAGGAATATTACCTTGAACAGCTTGTTTTGTGTTGTAATAATCGGGAAGAAGAAGAAAAGAAAAGAAAAGGAAGAAGAAGAAAAAAAAAAAAAAAAAAAAAAAAAAAAAAAAAAAAAAAAAAAAAAAAAAAAAAAAAAAAAAA
>JAJLUJ010000235.1:0-19702 GCA_030564235.1 Blastobotrys elegans
TTTTTTTTTTTTTTTTTTTGTTTTTTTGTTCATTATTTTTCATTGCGACCCACAAAAATACCACTACATAAATGGCGTCTACTTTTGTAAACGACCTGAACGGCGCAATTGTACGTCAAGACGGCCTTGCTGTATCCAAACTACTGTCAATTACTCATTCCCAGCTGAATGGGATCGCGTCTCTAACTAATGAGGCGTCGGCTGAGCGGGCGCTTAGGATCCAGGCCGATGAGCTGTGGACGACCGTGGCTGTGGCGTTCTGGCGCGTGGCTGTTCAAGTAATGCTCAAACAAGACCTGGTCGAAGCATACGCCGCTCAGAACCAATTGTTAACGTACGTGCACAGTTGAAAGAACGAAGGAAAGAAGAAAAAAAAAACTTGCTAACTTTCAAGCGCCGCTAATCGAGTCGCGGAAAAGTCTGACAATTGGGTGCTTCCAATCCTATGCACCATTGCCAAAGAACTCCGCCAATTATCCATCATGGTATGTTTGTTAATTACCTGAAACATGTTCTAACAATTATAGGCCGATGGCAAGAGTGGGTCTCGGGAAAAACTTGAAGAAGCCACGCGGACCATCAACCGGTCGTTCACAATCTGTCTAAACGACCGGCAGCTAGACATTGAACGGAGCAAAAAGTGGGGAGTGTACTTTTTTGTCGGCGAACTATTCAAAGTCTACTTCAAGCTCAATAAACAACCACTAGCCAAAAGCGTGGTCAAGGTTCTACATACAATGACGAAGGATCTGCCACCCCTTGATAAATACCCCAAATCCCACGCGGTGACGTTTTTGTATTATTGGGGAGTGTTACTGTTTATTGATCAGGATTACGGAAAAGCGGAAGAGAAATTGACCGAAGCTCTAAGCACGTGCTATTATAAATCGCCCAAGAATAAGGAGTATGCGCGCCCCCACACAGATATCGGAAAAATTTTGTTGCTAACTTTTCCCCTATAGGCTCATCCTTTTATACCTTATACCTGCACGGATAATTAACCATCAAATACTGCCCAGCCAAGAGATTTTCCGCCAGTATCCGCGGCTCGGGGTTTTGTATGCCGAGACTATAAGTTCGATGAAAATGGGAGACATTGCAAAGTTTGATTCGCTGATAACCAGGAATGATGCGCGGCGATCGGTATTAATCAAGCGGTATCTCTATTCCAGTATGGAGCGATTAAGGTTACTGACGTCACTCTCCCTACTACGCCGAGTTGTTAGTGTGGAAAACAATACGACGAGACTGGATATCCACAAGTATCTACGTGCATTACAGTTTGCAGGGTATTTTGACGATGAGAGCGATAATGCGGATAATTATGATACTAGAGCTCTGGATGAGGCAGAGTGTTTGGTCGCTACATTTATTAGTCAAGGACACGTCAAGGGGTACATTAGTCATGAACGGCGGATGGTGGTCCTGTCCAACAATTGCCCGTTTCCAAAGCTCCAACAGAATTAAACTTTCTCGTTGGCCGAGGATTTTTTCTTTTATCTGGGGGGGAATGTCTTGTATGAGCCATGGCGAGATAACAGATGAATTTAAAAAAAAAAAAAAAAAATTTTTTCCTCGACTTGCTTTTTCTTTCCTTGGTGTTTGTTTGAATTTATTTTAACCTTTGAGGAAGGTCGTGCTGCTTTCTGGGGGGCCCGGCCGGGGAGGAGGAGCGCGAGCAGGTGGAGAGCAGAGCGGACTTTTGTTTTTATAAGCTAGCTTAGGCTTACAGGTTTATTCGATGTACCTTGTGATTACGAATATTTTTGAATGACTAAAGTGAAATTTTGCTTTCTAGTTTTTCTTTTTTCCCTCTCTCTTTTCTCTCTCTCTCTCTCTTCTGGTCCTGAAATTCGCCTATAAAAGAGGATCCATCTGCTCCTTTTTTCCCTTTCTTTCTTCTTATCCATTACAACTACAACACAACAGTACACAATGTCACAAAAGAAATTTTTAAACCTGAGCGCCGAAATTGAACCATCCTTCATTGCTCGAAAGAGTTATGATGAAAATGCTATTGAGGAGGACGACTCACTGACTGCAGACAAGCTAAGCGAATTGAAGAAGGGACAGTCAAATGACAGTAGAAAGCGATCTTTCTCTAGCGGTAGTGCCAGCGAACTAGCACCTCCATTGTACACTGATGGGTTTCGACCACGAGCCGAATCATCATCCACTGGAGCGCAATAATGCAGTGTGAAGACTTCCTCCAATAGACCTTTCTTAAAAAACATTTCTGAAAAGTATTATTCTGTATATTTATTATTATTATTATTATTGCCATGATTGCATTCATTAAAAAAAAAAAAAAACCTCTTAATGTCCAAACTGTCAATAATTTTTCCTTAAACCCGTGGCGGCGATGTGGCTTATTACGTAAAAAGTTGTTGTGCCATGGTTGTCCCCCGGCGGCATGCCGGGTACATACTCCACGGCTACTCGGCAATGAAAGCAAACAACGGCAATTTCCAAACGTGGGGTTGTCTCTAAAGCTTTTTAACCCCGTGCTGCCCACTTTAGTTTTGCCTCTCTTGAGTCAAAAATAAAAAAATCAGTGTCATACCTTCACACAACTACACGTAATACGACAGAACAAAAAAAAAAAAAAAATGAAGGTTGTAGAGTATCCAGGTAACGTGTTGTTCCCGGGGGCCATCATTCGAGCGGTAGGTACTGGTTACAGTGATAAAGAAAAGGTGTTTGTCATAGCCACCCACAACAGCCGGCGGGTAGAGTCTGGTGTTGGTGTGGTGGCAAGAGTGGTGTCGGTACGAGAACAACGATATTTTGAAGGGCTGAACCGGGCAAGGCTCCACCAGCACAACGACAAGGTAGAGACGATCACTGAGCCGACGGGAGATAAAGCTGAGGTGTCGAAACGGCTAGACTTGCTCAAGGGCAGTGTCAAAAGACTACTGGATCTGAGCGGTACTGACGGCACCAAAGTGGTGCAAGAGTTTACAAACTCGGCAGCCACGGTTCATACCCCAAGCAAACTCGTTGACGTGCTTACATCGGTCATGCCCTTTACCTTTGAACAAAAAATGGAGCTGCTCAATGAAGTGGACCTGATTAAACGGATCGACTTGGCCGTCAAGCTTGTTGATAAACAGACGGGGATGCTGGAAAAGGCAGTCACCAAGTTTGCCGGTGGTAGCAAACCCGGGACAAAATATATGAAAATGGGCAAGGGTCGAGACGAGGACGATGATGAAGACGGGCTTAAAGAGCTCAAACATACCCTACAAGAGTTGGAATTGACCAAAGAAGGAAGAAGAATTGTTGATCGCGAAATGAAACGGCTGGAACGGATGCACCCAAGCCAGGCCGAATACAACGTGACTCGAACATATCTAGAAACCATTTGCGATATTCCATGGGCTCGGGACGGGCAAACCAAAAAACTCACGCTGGATGACGTGAAGCGGGCAAAACGGATCCTAGACGAGGAGCATTATGGACTGGAAAAGGTCAAGAAACGGCTAGTAGAGTACCTCACCGTCATGTACCTACGGCAAGAAAGCGGGTACACTGCAAAGAAGCAATCCAACGACAAATCATCGCCAATTCTGCTGCTAGTAGGCCCACCCGGTGTGGGGAAAACGAGCCTAGCCAAGTCTGTCGCCACTGCATTGAATAGAAAACTTCACCGCATTTCGCTTGGTGGGATGCGTGATGAAGCCGAGCTCAAGGGCCATCGGCGAACCTATGTCGGTGCAATGCCGGGTGAGTTTACCAAATCATTAATCAAGACTGGTGTATCCGACCCAGTCATTGTACTTGATGAAGTCGATAAGCTAGCCGGGCCTACCCACTATGGCGACCCTACCGGTGTCATGCTTGAGGTGCTGGACCCGGAATCAAACGGCGATTACTTTGACAGATATGTTTCCTTCCCGGTCGATTTGAGCAAAGCATTGTTCATTGCGACTGCAAACAGCTTGGATACAATCTCCCCGCCTCTACTTGACCGTATGGAAGTGATTCCAATTGAAGGCTACACGTACCGAGAAAAGGAGCAGATTGCAAGTCGGTACTTGATCCCAAAACAGGTGCGTGCAGCTGGGCTCAACGAACTGAAAATCGCCAGCAATGTTGTCCGCAAAGTGGCTACAAACTACACACGGGAAGCCGGTGTGCGTAGCCTCGAACGCGAGATTGGCAAGCTATGTCGAGGTAAAGCTGTTGAGCAGCTAGACTTTGACAAGCACTGGTCTAGTGTCGTCCAAGAGCAAGACTTGGAAAAGATTCTAGGCTTGCCGCATTTTGAAAGCCAAATGGTCGATGATACTGTTGATGAGTATGAACTTGATGGGAAGATTGAGAAACGGATCAGTGCTGGCGTGGTGAATGGGCTATCTTATAACGGCAGTGGGAATGGCGGCATTTTGATATTTGAAGCTACCAGCATGCAGCCAGGTACCGGCAAGTTACAATTGACTGGAAAACTTGGTGATGTTATCAGTGAAAGCGCCAAAATTGCCTGGTCTTGGATCAAGGCCAATTGCGACTTGTTGGATATTGATGGCGAGTCGCTAACCAAGATGGACGTTCATTTACATGCGCCAGCCGGTGCCATCCCGAAAGACGGCCCAAGCGCTGGTGTGGCAATGACCATTGCTCTCGTTTCTATGCTAACCGGAAGAGTCGTGCCATCCACACTTGCAATGACTGGCGAGATGACGTTGCGAGGTAAAGTTTTGCCAGTCGGTGGCATTCGAGAAAAGCTGCTTGGCGCGCATCTTGCCGGAGTCACTAAAGTGCTTGTACCGTTCAACTGCCAAAAACAAGTCAAAGAAGATTGCTCGGATTTGAAGGATTTGCAAGTCGTCTATATTAAATATGTCTGGGATGCGCTGAAACATATCGGGGTTGATGAACCAGTGCTGTCGTCGTCTTCTGTGCACGTCCCGTCCCAACTGTAAGAATGAAAGAAGAAAAAATTCATCACCAAAATAAGAAAGAAAGAAAAAAACACTCACACATTATTACACCAATATGAATACAGACACATATAAACCAAAAAGTTTTGATGATACAGTACGTAAAAATTTTACCAAAAACAAAAACTATTAACCATTCTTTTGATAGAGCGACGACCCGGGATACATTCTGGCTGGGATCTGTACAGCGGGGGGTGTCGGGGCGGCGGCATTGACTCGATCAATGCCATGGGCATTAAAGGGCGTTGGCATTGGTGCAATGTACGGGTTTGCAGGGTACCAAGTGCGGTCACATTCCTCTGAATTTTCACACTCGCTAGGTATCGCTGCGTCGGTAGTCATGGCCCTGTCGTCGCTGCCTCGAGCTCTGCGCACAACCAAGGCGCTGCCCATGGCGGTAACGACACTGGGCGTGCTCAACACGGCATACTACGGTCGCAAGTACTACGACTTGTACGTATATTAGAAGGTTCTATTATTATTTAAAAACAGTTATTACATGATTGTGCAGCATTCTTGTCTATGTGCTTTGTGGTCGGAGCCCTCGTCGTCGTCGTCCTCATCAGACAAGTACCCCCACAAACTGGGGATGCACAAGTCTTTGGTGTTTTGTGTGTAGCGAATTATTGATAGACAGGCATTAGATGCGTAGATGCGGTCTCGGGATAAGTCGCCGCGTAGACGTTGGTTCACGTCCATTATCCGTTTGAGCTTGAGTGTCGCCATGACATCGGTCTGGCGGTCAATATTCGAGCGGAGCGTGGTGTGGGACTGTGCCGAACGTATATTACTGTTTTTGTTGTTGATAGTGGTATTAGCCTCTGTAGCTAAAAAATCGCTCATTTCTTTGTATCTAAGAATGTTTTTCAAGTTAGTTGAGGGTGGGGGTGTTGAAGTGTCAGTCAGGAGTGCTTTCAAAAAAAAAAATATATCTATATATAAAAAAAGGAGGCAGACTTTTAATTTTTTCTAGAGGTCCAATTTTTGGGCGTAGTGCTAAAGAAGAAGAAAGAAAAAAGTTGTGTGTGGTTGGCAGGCCAGAAAAATGTCCTTGGATCGATTTGAGGTTTCACTTAAGGTCCTCAAAATCTTGGGTTTGTACGTGCGGCTTTGGCGGTGAAGGGGCCTACCGACCGACCGTCCGATCAACACCGCACATTTACGACCTGGACAGGCATGTATATATATATATGAAGCGAGTCAATTAACGAGCATCTTGATAATTCGCTTGAACCCTGGCTCGGTTCATGATAGCAAACAACTACTCTACTTTAGGTATATGTAACTGGTGAGGCACGCGCATATATGCGGCTTAGTTTGAAAAAGAAAAAAAATCGGGATTTAGAGACGCGCTAAAACCGCCCGAAATACAAACACTCATCACCAAGAAATCGGCCTGGAACATGCAAAAGGTTATCCTTCAATGGAATCCCAAGCTTTCGATCACATTCCCAGCAGCATGTATAACCATAGCTAGGGAAATGCTGCTCAAGTACTATACGGCAAATGCAGCCATGTATTCGTTGATAATAGAAGCGAAACCCCACCATATTTTTCAGGCACGGGAACAAGACCACCCCCTCATCGTAGCCCTCCCAGATTAGCAACACCGTGTTGACAAGATCATTGTGTGCTTTAGTAACGACTTCCAACGTTTCAAGTGCACGACATGCACTCCCAATAGTCGTAATAGTACGTGTAGTGGGAGAGGAATCTAGCACCCCCGTGCTCAGAATGACATGTTTAAGTGATTGCATGTGTAGCTTGCTGCTGCATAACCCCAACGCTGCTAGCTCAGTATTTCCAAACAGCCGGACACTCTGCAAGTTTGGCGAAAGCTCCAACAGAGAAGCAATTGTCTGCCAGTCTCGAATACGCTCAGCTTCCAGCTCAACCAGTTTTGTTAGTGGTTTCATACCATGCGTGCTATGGATGTAAAAGTCGCCGCATCTCATCAAGTGAAGAATTCGTAGGTTTTGGAAATAGCTCAAAAACACCCCAGGTCCAGACAAGTGGCAGATAACCAGCGTGTCAAGCGTGTTGTTAGTCTCACAGGTAAAGGTATTCTCTACACTGAAATAAGACAAAGGTTCCCTCGTCAAGTCACCGTAACCCATGGCTTTATCCATCGCTGTTGGTCCAATAGATACCACAAGATTTTGGACTGTTTTGTTAGAAGCCAACGCGGCCATGAATCCACTAAAGAATTTGACCCTCGGCGCCAGTAGGTTGAAATTACACACACATGACTTGAACTTGGCTTTGGACAAAATGTCAGTAAAGAACCAAAGGTGTGTATCAGGTTGTGTACCGGTCTGGCGTTTGATGCCAGTAACGTCACTATCAAAGTCATAAACAGGATCGTTAAAGTCGTCAAGATTATCAACACCATCAAAATCTTCAGAATCTTCAGAATCTTCAGAATCGTCAAAATCGTCAAAATCTTCAGAATCGTCAAAATCATCAAAATCGTCAAAATCAATATTGAAATTGCCCGTTTCCCATAGAACTAGCGATAGGCCAGCGGTAGATAGCCCCTTAGTAATGGCAGCTTGAACAACGCCACGGCCATCTGCCCCAACGGCCTTCAAACACCTCAAACTCTTTGGGATGTTGCTTTGAAGGACGGCTGCAAGTGTTTTGTTATGTCGTAACAATTGGGTTTTTATGGGAGGACAGAGGACTGAATATTTGCCGCTAATCGTCAACATGTCCAAGCTATTAAATACACCGAGCCAGTCAAACCCATAAGTATCACGTTCAAGATCCAAAGACACATCCAACTGAACGCTATTTGTGGCTTGCGAGTATAGCTTGAACCGCTGAGGATCAGAACACACCTTCAACATTCTTTTTAGTAGCTTATCGCAATAGCGCTCACCCCAAATCCGCGGCACGATAGAAGCGAACCAAGCACTGTTCAGACAAGCCAGACTCACCAAATCGACTCGCTCGACAGCATCCACAATCAACGCTCTCAGCTCGTATATGGAAAGCGCCTTTTCAGCAGCTTGATGGCTCATGAAGAAATAAAAAGGGACGGGAAGAGAGCTTTGGAAAGAATACGCGCGTTTATATGACTCCCAAAGCATGTAATAAGCCGCACGCAAGCGCGCGCACACACACACACAGATCAAAATACGTTATATTCTTCTTTTTCTAATATCTAATATATTTTTTTAAACAGCAGCTTCGTGGCTCTTCACGTACCGACCAGAAGGATCGGCGTGACAGCCCCAATCAGCCTTTGGAATCCACCGCATGACGGTGCTGGCAGCGGCTGGTTGAGGGAACAGCTCATCAAACATGCAGCGGTACCAGTAAGCTTCCTTGGTATCTGGGATATCATTGCCCCAGTGAGGCTTTGGTTGAGCAAATTGCTCGTCAGTGACTTGCTTTTCGGCAGCATCCTTCAAGCCATCAATCCAAGAGTAGCCAACACCATCCGAGAATTGTTCCTTTTGTCGCCACAAAATGTCTTCTGGCAGGTAGTCACCGGTATCAAAGGCCTTCCGTAGGATATACTTTTCAATGTGGCCATCCTTAATCTCCTTATCTTCTGGACGAATGCCCATGCACACGCTCAAAAACTCCTTATCCAAAAACGGCACACGCGCTTCCAAACCCCACGCCAGAGTGGACTTGTTGGCACGCAAACAATCCGCCAAATGCAGGTTCTTGACACGTTGGACACATTCTTGGTGAAAGTCCTTGGCCGTTGGAGCAGCGCCAAAGTAAAGATACCCGCCAAAAATCTCGTCAGAGCCTTCACCAGACAGCACCATCTTGACAGATTGGGCCTTAATCTTTCGTGAAAGCAAAAACATTGGGGTGGAAGCTCGAATGGTAGTCACGTCAAATGTTTCTAGGTGATAAATAACGTCTCGCAGCGCGTCTAGACCTTCTTGGACGGTAAAAGTATGTTCGTGGTGAATGGTGCCAATATACTTGGCAACCTTTTGAGCAGCTTGCAAATCTGGAGCACCTGGCAAACCAATCGCAAACGAGTGTAGCCGCGAACCAGACGTGTTTGTCAGGTTACCTTCAGCATCGATACCGGCTAGGGAGTGATCGACAGAGGCTTCTGGGGCAGCAAGCTTGGTCTCTCGAGCAGCAATGGCGGCAATTAGAGAAGAGTCGAGACCGCCAGACAACAAGACACCATAGGACACTTCCGACATTAGTCGCTTTCGTACCGCCTTTTCTAAGCTTGCTCGTACTACAGAGTAGTCAACTGGAGTGGCTGGGATCTTTTCAGCGTCCCACCAGGTTGGTTGAAAATATCGGGTAATCTCGCCAGTCTTGGAATCGTACACATGACCAGGTGGGAATGCCTTAATCTCGTCACAGTGTTCGACTAGGCATTTCAGCTCGCTAGCAAAGAAGACGGTTCCTGGTAGTTTTGATGATGTGCCCATGTACAGAGTGACAACACCGATTGGATCTCGTGCAGCGTACATTCGGTCGTTTTCTCGGTCATACACACAGAAAGCAAACATACCGTCCAGGTGGTTTGGAGCATCAATGCCATACTTTTGAAACAATGGAATCACAACCTCACAATCAGAGTGAGTCTTCCATTCATAGTCTGGAAACTGGTCTCGAACCAATCGATGGTTGTAAATCTCACCGTTGACGGCCAATGCCCATGTCTCTTTTTCGTTTACAATCGGTTGGGCACCAGTGTCGACACCAACAATAGCCAACCGCTCGTGAAGCAGTAGAGTATCATCAGTCATAAAGTTGCCACTCCAATCTGGACCTCGGTGTCGAATCTTTTGTACCATCTTCAAACCTTCTGATTTGAACGATGCCACGTCGGGATAATGGAAAATACAACAAATACCACACATTTTTTTTTTTCTTTCTATTTCTTTGATGACAGAATAAAAATAAAAGAAGACAGGAAGGTTGATATTTAAATGAAGAAGAAAAAAAAAACAAGAAAAAAGAGGGAGGAAAAAAAAAAAAAAAAAAAAAAATCAGACAATGACTCTTTTTTGAAAAATTTCACATCGGGAAAATTTTGGCGGGTCCGGTCGTTATCTTAAGGTGGTATAAACCTTACGTGTTTTAAGGCCTATGTGCTGAGGGGTGCCTGATTGGGTAGTTGTGGCCGGGAGGGGGCGGTTCGTTACGTAATCAGCGGCTCTTTCCGCTTTCATTCATGCGGCTGGTGGATAGGTTCAAGGGTTAAAACCTAGTGCGTCATGTGGCTTTCAGTCTGGATATCTTTCTTACAAGCATGAACACCTTTCGTGGGGTCAAGGGGGGATACCGCGTCTGCCCGTGCACACAAGTAAACACCAAATCCAATTTGTGGACACCCCTCCCCTCCATGAGTTTATAATTTGAAATGCAAATTTTAGATCTTGCTACTTTAGTAGACTAGGAAACTTTACATAGTCGCCCAGCCCGCCTACATCTCGCAGTTGTACTAGATGGACGATTTCAAAGTAGAGCTTCTCCACTTCCTCGTCAATCAGGTGGAGCGCTCTGGCCAACCCTTCCTTTAGTTCATCCTTGTCAGAGTTGGACATGCCATCAACACTTTCAGTGCTCCCCCTCCGTACACGTGATCGTTTTTGGTTGTTGAATTGAGCCGTCAAATCACGAATATTTGCGCCATACGTAGCATAGAGCTTGGAATGGAACGACTCCAAATGCGCCAGCCGCTCCATACTGGTTTGAGTGTATTGTACCTGGCTAGTCTCTTGCAAGCACAGTTTACATACCGACCGTGGCCGTGGTTGGTTGTCGAGAACAAGGCTAGGCAATACAGGCAGCAACGCGTGTCTGTTCATGTCGTAATTGAGCACCTGTGTCTGAAACAGCCGTTGTAGAGTCATTATCGGGCTGGTATCGTCGTTGATTGACTCGGTCCCCGCCATTGGGAAACCGTGTCCTGTGCATTTGATTGAATGGTTGGCCAAGTCTCGCTTTGGAATTACCTCATGCTGGGTCGTGCAGATTGCAAACTGTGTGCCCGAGTATGTTAGAACAGTTATACATGACATTTGAGAATAAATATGTTTGGTGGGTGGGGGTGGGTGTCTAGGGGAGAAGAAGAGAGAAACGTCAAATTTAGATAAAGGGGAGCGAGAAGGATGAGGAGAGATTTTATACGAAAAAAGCGGTCGACCTTGGTCTTTTGCAAAGGGCTAATTCTGCGTCTCCGATATCGGATATCATGCGCCGCTCTTCCGTTGCCGCCCGTAATCGGTCAAACATCGGTATAAGTTATAACACACATCGGCAAAAAGCAGGTTATAAGGCAGGCTAAGGAGCCTGACCCATATTTGATCATCGATAACTCTTTTTTATTATTTTTTTATTTAATTACTTAGATAAGAAAGTTCTTTTCTTTCTTTCAGTTTTTAATACCTTAATCCTCCTGTTCATCCATTTCAACCCGTAATTCGTGGCAAATGTCGAAACATTCGGCTAGCAAAGCATTGACCATGCCTTGGCCTTCCGGTAGGGAATCGCCTACATAAAACTTGCCTTCCGTTCGCATCGAATCGATACTGCCCAGTTTCATTTGATAAGGGTACAACTCTCGAACAGACGATAAGCCGCCGTTCCGCTTGACTTCAAGTAAACACCGACGAACCGTAGACAGTTGGTTGTGGATCGGAGTCAATGCCTCGGAGACTGGCTCGCTCGATTCCAATAATTTATAAATAATGGCATAACATCGTCGCAACAAGTATAGCAAGATTGATTGGCCTTTTGGTGCGCCCACTGGGGTAGAGCTCCCATCTCCGTCAGCAGGCTTGCCATTCTTATTCTTATCATTGCTCACTGACAACTCCTCAAGCTTTAGCTGCTCAATCTGGGTGGTTGCTGCGGCGGTTGCGGTTGACGGTGGCGTTGATGTTGTTGATGGTGATGACGACGACGACGGCAGGTTCTTGAAAATACCATTTACTCGCAACTGGTCAATCTCGGCTAGTCGTTGCTGGTAAAAGTACAAGTCCGTCTCTCGTAGGGTCCACCGATGCGTAATCAACAAGTTTTCTAGAGCATTCTTTAGCTCCAGCAACTTGTTGTAAACCCCCTTTAGTGACGGGTCAACGTAGTCTTCGCTGGATGAGGCGCTAAAATCGTTGATTAGAGTGGAGCACTTTTCCAACAGTCCATTGACGGTAGCTTGGCCTTTTGGTTCCGAGCCGTCGTCGTTCAAAAATTTGCCATCAACTCGCTTGCTTTCAATCTGTTGTACTTGTAGTTTGAGCGGCTTTAGCGCTTGCAGCTGGACTTTTGGCCGGGAACAGATTGCCATAATTTCACGACGAATGTGTACTAATCGTTGCATGACCGGAGCCAGTTCGGGGCTGATATTATCCAGGCTCTTTTCCACCCGTTCGAGCGATTCCTTGCATTTATTAAGCTTTTGTTGCAAGAGTTGCAAAATCTCAGTCGGTTCCTGATCAACATCCCGACCAACCATTGTTTCAATCTCCGCAACTCGTTCTTTGATCGGATCGACATCTTGCTCAGTGTACGTGGACGACTCGTCCAAATGCTCCAGTAGACGCTGCACTGCACTCAACGACGCAAACGTTGCAGGTGCTTTTCGATTATGACCGACGGTTAGGAATGCCAAACTCATTAGCTGGAATGCATCGTCAAGTAGAACGTCAACCTTGTGCGGTGGTGTATCCGGACTGTACGTATCCAGCAAGATTTTGATTTGCTGCGAGAACTTGTCGTACAGAGCTAAAACTTGCGACGACTTGAGGAACCTGAACGTGTGTGTTAGTGGGTGGGCTCTTTTTTCTTCTTTCTTTCTTTCTTTCTTTCTTCACTGGGTTTGTGTGTGTGTATACGTACGAAGAACGGTCCTTTTTTAGCTCTGTCAGCTGTAGCTTGATGCTGTTGATTTCTTCTAACGCCTGGTCTTGGGCCGTCATCGTTGTCGTAGATTAGATTTTTTTTTTTTTTTTTTGTTGAACAGACTCCACCGTTTTTTTGTTTTTTTCTGCGTATGAAGGTTTTGCGAATGAACCGAATGTAAGTTTATATATGTTGTGTGCGTTTGTGAACGAACCGATGATGTCAAGGGGAAGGTGAAGGAGAGAAAAAGAACAGTTAGAAAAAGGATAGACGCTATAGTACGTGGTAGTGGGGCGATCGATATTATTTGTGGGAATAAGATGCGTTGTAAAAGTCGAGTCTTATAAAGCTGCTGCGGCCAAAAATAATAAATAATAGAGAAGGGTTAAAAAATTGGACGACCAAAGGAATGAAATGGGACTTTTTTTTTTTTTAAAGCGAAGAAGTGGCAATTCGATCGAACGTTTTGCATCCAGCGTAGCAGCCCCGGGCGCACACACACGCACAGATGATCGCCACCGGCCGGGGGGGCCATGGTGCACCACAAATATTCTCAAAATTTAAGCCTTAAGCTTGGGGTGCGGCCATCCATGTTGGGAGGATTAGGTAATAATTCCCGTCATATTACCTAATAACGGGGTAAGCATACAATATTGACCGTGCTGAGTTCTACGCGCGCGCTTGGAAGGGGAAAAATTTGCAACTCCTTTGCTAGCCTAGGCCCAACAGGCTTCTTACGCGTACCATTAACGTGGTAGACGCTTAAAAAAGGAAGAAGGAAGAAAAAAAAAAAGACAAAGGTTGGATATATGCTGGGCCAGTTTAGGAAAGGATACAGACTGATTTAGAAATGTGCTAATGTGTGCTATATAGTGCCAGGTTTTGAGTGCATCTCTTTAGACGCTTCTATCTAAACCGCCGGCCCCAGTGTATACCCATCTCTAAGATATGAAATGGCGCGTTATCGATCGGATAGAATGTAATGAGGGCAGCAGGCCTTAGTGCTTGTGCGAATCGACGCGTTTCATCTTAATCAACTGCACAGAGCGCTGCCGTATACGGGCCTAGCTACGCATACGTACCCTCAAATCCAAGGGGGAAAAAAAAAACAACATTGTTAGACCTGCAGATAAATTTTAAAGCGCTTGAGACTTGCTTGTTTAATTTACATTAAATCATTATATAGCTATCAGGTTGTATATATAGGACGACTTTTTTATTCATCAATTGTTTTTATAAAAATACAGCTACCTTTAAGCCCTTACGCTTGTTCTTTCTCTATTCAACAAAGAGTGGAACATTTTCACGTTCGGACCGAGTTAACCGCATAATTATTAAGCGCTGAATTCGCTCACATTTTTTTCTCTTTAGAGCTCGAGCAGGGCTAGCGCAATCAAATTTTTGACAGAAAAAAAAAAAAAAAAAAAAAAAAAAAAAAAACGCGTCAATTTTTTTTTTTCTTTTGGATTCCCACTTTAACAAACTAGCACTACCCACTGCGTTGGTATATATATTAAACCAAAAAAATCCACATTTCGAACAAAAGAGTCTTGAAACTTGTCCTCCTCTTTTTTTTTTGTTTATTAAAGAATACGCGTTGTCCTTTTTTCTCATTTTTTTTTAATATTCTTGCCTGTGGTAAACCGAATAGCACTGCAACGGTTTTCTACTTTCGGATTCGGGCAGTCTTCCTCAAAAATTTTTTTTTCTTCTTTTCTGCGCAACCTCAAAATACCAACGGTTGTCTCCAACATATATATAAAGGAGGTTGGACTTTGACACCGACACGTTTGGAAAAGACACTAGAGCAGTCTTTTTATTTCTTTCAGGCACAGACAGGAGGTGACCAACCAAAACCTTAAAAAGAGACATACAATCCTCTCTCTTCATCTTATCAACCATCCTTCTTCTTTTTTTTAAAAAAAAAATTCTTTTTTATCATCTTTTTATTTCAGAAAACTCGGAACATCATGAACGCTACTACCGAAACAAACAACGTTGCGGAGGAGAAGGTACTCCAGCGAGCGGAGATTAGTCGGATCACACGAACGTTAAAGTCACGACTGGCGTTGGCATCGTTCAAACAGGAACGAGGCTGGCAGGATCTCGATTTGAAGGCGATTGAACCACGAGTGGCGAAAGAACAGAGGCAGTTGGAGAAGATTAGTAAAAAGAAGAATAAGAATAGTTCAAAGTCGACGGCGACCAAAAAAGTGGTACGGAAACGACGAAGCGGGATGATGGACATGCCGACCAGCATATCACAATTCAACGTCTCATCAACATCACCACTTTACCAAATTTATTCTGTGCAGAGCGATGATTATGATAATAATAACAATACTCCTCAGACACCTAGTCGGTGTAGATATGCCGTGGCTGCCACGCCGCAGAGCCACGAAAACAACGCTTTGACCATGATGATGAACATTAGCAGCTCGCCGCCGCAGCTACACCAAGCCCCACCACGAACACCTCCGCGAAACCAAGGCGATCAGCAAGAAGGCGCTGATCTGTTGATGTATTTGGCCACCTCGCCCTCGCCGGCAACCAACAAGAGCTCATTCCGAAACAACAGCCAGCCGTCATCGTCACCACCTTTGTTTAGTTCACCGCAGCATCATTGTGGCGGACCAAAAACGCCAAAATCGGCCAGCAAGTCGTCCAATTATTACAGCAGTTCGGCAATCAACACTCCACAAGGCTTCAACCCAAACGATTATCTGAATATCACCAGCCCGTCACCGTCATCGAATAAAAAAGTCCGGGTGGTTGGGTCTTCACCGTCTGCCCCCAACCTGTTTTTCCCATCAACGCCAGAGCAAAAAATTCATCTGCCGCCGCCTCAGCCGCAGTTTGCGACTACTAACCGGTTGTTGTAATGTCCATTCTATTTATTCCAAAACTTTTTATTTATATTTCTTCCGCTACAAGTTACCGCCCCCCTCCCCCAATTTGGCGCTAGAGAGCTCCTTACAAGCTGCCACTGTTATCGTGGTTTTTTTTTTTTTTTTTTTTAACGTGGTCAGCGTGTTAGAAACTCATATCTCATCAGCAAGTTCCTTAATCAAACTCATCTAATTGCATCATATAAACACGAGCGCAAATAAAATACCGTGCTATCTGCAGCGAACGGAACGACCAGTATCTATAAACAGTATCGTATATACCCTTGGGTGAGTGGGTGGGGGAGTGATACTTTATTCTAGGTTATCCATCGTTGTATCACAATCCGGATACACTTGCTCCACATGCAGCTCTTTTTTATTTTTTCCAAGTCCGCGTTTAAGACTCGTGCGGCTCTTTTTGGTATACGGTATACCAAAAATGGAACCGGAAGTTCGATTCCGGATCCGCCTGTTTTTTTTCCAGTTTTTCCAGTTTTTCGCGCGCGATCGGTCATCTCAATTGTTTCAAACTCAACTCGGGGTGACTCGAAAACATCTTGAAACGAGACAAATGCATCGATCCGGCACAAATTTAAAATATCAGGCCGCGGCCTTAGCTATAGAGTCACTCTGTACGTATATATCAAATGGCAATATTGGCATTTTTGATGCGCGCTGCATTGTTACATATTTGCAGAACATGGATATCGCGCGCTAGACCCTACATCCTTGACCTCATCTCTACAGATCAATATCGATATATACATCGACATCTCCACAATGTGGATCGATCTAAAGTTCAAGATCCTTCGAGTCGAGTCACGGTCCGATATCGTGACACAACTGCAATGATCATGAGAGCTCGAGACCGGTCTAGGGGGGGGGGGGGGGGTACCGGTACATTTTAATTAGGGTACGCGTGCGTATAAATTTGTATCGGTCAAGCATGCAAGGCATTAAAACCGTTGGGATGCGCTTAAGTAATTAAGAATTGATCGAGTTCTTTGGAATTCACCGATTCTTATAAATATATATGTATGAGAATTCAACTTATAAGCGGTTATAGATCTTCGTATACGTAGTGATTGTATACATATGCACGCGTATATACATATATATGCGTGCGTACAATCGTAGCATTCTTCGCAAAGTTGGTTTATAACCTTAAGAATTCGCTTGGACAGCGCCCACAATTGAGTAAAATAAAGAGGAAAGAAGAAGAAAAGCTCTGTTGATACGTATACGGTATATCGGTGTAAGGCTATTTATATAAAACCGTCAAAACAGATTTTTAAATCTCGCGATTATCTGTTTTTCAGTGTTAGTGCGCATATATAAGCCTTATATATTATATAATTAATTAGCGCTATAGCACAAGGTTGCCATGGCATACACCAAATGAAAGACGCATGCATGCAGGCTGTGTTGCTATTTATAGGACGTCCTGAACGTCCCCTCTCAATTGCTCATATGAGGATCCCCTCCCCTAATTGAAAAAAGGCTTGGGGGGAATTTAAACAATTGAATCCATTTTTATAATGTATCGATCGCGCCCATCATGATAGCTGAGATATATTCGAATGATCAATGTGTCAACTCCTCGATTCTATTAATTCTGGTGAGGTAAGATATATATATATACAAGGCTTATATAGAGAAAAAAAAAAGTACGGTACCGTCGATAATTATTTTAACGTAGTTGAATACGACGAAGCTTTCTTTGATAGGTTGAAGCTTGACAGCTGTGCATTCAAATGTATACGGTCAACTGACAGATAAAAAGAGAAAATGACGATGATATATATAACCTTACTGCCCAACGGCCCACAATGTTTATATATATTATTTAAAACAAACAAACTGTAAAAATGTCTATATATATCTATAGATAGAAGCTTGGCTGGCTCGAGTGATCAAAATAATATTTTTCTTTTCGTTGTCAACATCACCCCCTCGCGCTCCAACCATGGCAGCCTGAGACGTCTGCCGGAAAACCTCCCCCCTAAATCCCACTTGGCAATTGAGCTTAAGGGTAGTTTTCGCTGGCAATGGGTTCATGGATCATATTGCAAAGTGATGAGCCTTGGTATTATTATATTATATATCTTGTTTGAATTGACAAAGGGTAGGAAGTGTGTAAGCACCAATCACGCTTGTAAGAGCGCTGTACTTTTGCACGCTATAGCCGAGATTTAATACCCGGGTTGAAGGAGTTTCAAAATATATAGGCTTGTCGACGTTACTTTTTTTTTTCTTTTCGTATGTTGGTAAGGTTATATATAACAATTGGGCAAAGCTCTCTGCAGCTCGCGCAGCGCCGGGGGGGGGGTTAACATTTTACTGCCTTTTTTTTTTCTACCTCCTTTTTTTTCGCTCAATTTTTCTTTCCTTCTTTTTTCTTCCCTCTCTTCACCCTCTTTTGTAACACCAACTATCGACAATTTGGCAATTCAAGAATCCTTTTCACCAGGGTTGCTTTGAACTAATTGACATTGTTTCTATTCAGTCCTTTTAAAGTTTTTTTTTCTTTATACATTGTTAGATTGGGTTTTTTTATCACCATCTACATCTTAACAACAACAACAACGCGACTGACTGCACAAGCGCTTGTTTTTTTTTTTGTTTTTTTTTTCCCTACATCTTTAAATACGACATCGACAACTCGACGAGACGACGCTATCGTAACGAAGACGGATTCACTTCAGGACAATAATAAATAAACGAAAAACCCAACTATTTATTATTCTTCCTGCAACAATTACGAGAAGAAAAAAAGAAGGCGCTCCTTAAAAAATTGCAACGCCTTATTATTATTTTTTCCTTCTTTCATCACCACATTTTCTCTCTTAATACCGACACAACCCACAAAATTATGACACCTTTCAATACAAAAACCCTGCTGGCAGGTATCATTCTCGCATTGGCATCCACAACCACAACAGCACAATCACCAACTATTCAAAAAGACTCGCCCTATATTTCGTATAAGGGGTGTTACAAGTCTGACGCGGGCTTGAAATCAGTTTCCGACCCAGGCAAGTCGTCTGGTAGTTGCCAGAAAAAGTGTGAGGGCTCGGCTGGGTTTGCGCTATCGAACGGGCGGTTTTGCTTGTGCGGGAATAGCGTACCTTCGGAGTCTGATAAGGTATCAGACAGCAAGTGTAACATGCCATGTAAAGGCTACAACGAAGAATCATGCGGCGGTGATGGATACTACTTGTTTTATGAACTGTCGGATAGTAGCAAGATGTTTACAACTGCTGCTGCCAGTTCATCCAGTGCAACCTCCACCTCTTCCTCATCTACAAAATCATCCAGCTCTTCCAAAGCTACCACCACATCATCTGACGACAAGTCATCGACATCATCTTCATCGTCTTCCACATCATCTGCAGAAGCTTCCAAGACTGGTGAAGGGGATGAAAAGAAGACTGCGGCGGGGATTGGCGGTGGCGCGATTGCTGGTATTGTAGTAGGCATTGTTGGTGCACTGGCTGTGGTTGGCGGTGTGTTTGTGTTTTTGAAGAAGCGCAAGGCCAACGACGAATACAACCCATCCAGCAGTCCTCACGGGTTTGCGGATCCATACGGTGCGGAAGGCAAGGATCCGTTCCGAAATGGCTCAACCAGTACTAGCGGCGGCACGTCGTACCACGCTTCTAATCTAAGCGGCGGCGGTGGTGGCACCGGTGGTGTCATGGGAGGAGCCGCGTCGTCAACTGCTGCGGCGTCGGGAGGCACTGGACAAACTAATGACAACTTTATGGCCATTGATCAACGACTAAACCCGGTGATGCTTGGAGAGCGACGAATCTCGGACGGCTCATTGGCTGACGATGAAGACTATTCGCGAAAGATTTTGCGAGTGGCCAACCCTGATGCATAACTTTTTGTTTGAAGAAAATAACACCCACGCACCTCCCCCATTTTTTCGATTCTATACTATTCTTTTTATACAGTTGAACCTTTTGAATATTTTTTTAAAAAAAAAAAAAAAAAAAAAAAAACCCTCAAAAATTTTGAACCGTTTGT
>JAJLUJ010000236.1:0-19649 GCA_030564235.1 Blastobotrys elegans
GGTAAAGGAACTAGAGCTCATCTCTCTTATATTGTGGACCGGTTGATACTGCAACAGTGGCCACCTCTTCACTCCGGTTTTTAACTTTACACATAGTACGAATTTAGCAATGGGCAAGAAACCACGGCCCCGGGCCTAACTTAAGAATTCAGCAATTAAGCTTGCACGTAGGAAATATGCAGGCCAGTATCAGCGTTACAACTCTGCAAGTCTTGTGAAGGAACCTGCATATTGAAGGACCCCATGCATGGGTTGACAACTGTCCACTCTCTCATCTGGTGCTTCATTAATTCGAAGGATCCATTTTTTTTAAAAAAATTAATTTAGCGTAAATCGTCGATATTGTGGGTCAATAGGAAATGGCGCATTTCGAGAAAGTTAGACAGCGAAACGAAACCGCGAGGGAATTGGGGGGGATTGTGGAAGGGCTTGCGGATGAGACATACAAAAACTCTAAATCACGAAATTCCCTCTCCTTTGCTGCATACTAAAAATACTAAAAATACCCAAAACTCTTTTTATATATGTAATATATATTGTAAAATATAAAAACACATTTAAATTTAGCCATATCCTCCATTTCTTGTTCTTCTTTCTTCTCTCTTTTCTTGACTGTGTGCAATTTCCAACTCTCACTCGATACCAAACCAATTCAGAAAAAAATGAAAACTTTTATGATCACATCTACTACATTGATCTCCTTGGTCGCTGCTCAACAGGACGTCCAATCGGTTGCCGACAAGCTCAAGCAAGACCCCCGAGTCGTTAGCATTGTGGATGCGTTCAATGCCGAGACTGGCGACCGTGCCGACAAGTACAAGGAGTTGATGACCGCCGCGGAAGGTATCGTGCCGGGTGCAGCCACCATGATTGCCGCTGCTGCCCCTGCTCAAATTACTAATGTCCATGTCAAGGCCCAGGAAGGTCAAGAAGGGCAGGAAGGTCAAGAAGGTCAAGAAGGCCAGGAAGGTCAAAGGGGCCAAGGCACTGGAGGAGGTTCTGCACAAGGCCCACAAACTGGCGGCACTCAAGCTAAACAATCGGGCAAGGAGACTGGCAACCAAACTACAAAGGCCAAGTCATCGGCTGCTGCTGCATCCGGCACTGAAGCCACAAGCACCGCAAAGGGCGGAAATAATGCAAAGACTACTTCTGCTACTGCCTCTGGAAAGAAGGGTAACGCTACCACTGGTTCCGAATCTGGTTCTGCTAGCACCACCGATAAAGGTAACAATAATGCAAAGACTACCGGCTCAAGCGCCTCTGGTACATCTGCCGCTGCTTCTGACACCAAAACCTCTGCCAGCAGCCCTGCTGATAACTTGGTGCCAGGAGGCTTGACCGGATTGCTGTTCGCTGGTGCGGCTGCGTTGCTAATGTAATTTCCTTCATACACAAGAAAACAAAAAAAAAAAAAAAAAAAATAATAATAATAATAATCAGGCAGCAACATTAACGCAAAGGAAAGCCATAAAACAACTATATAATATAATTGCACATTGGAACAAAGGTTTATTAATCGTATTCTTTTTTTATTATTATTGCAAGACTTTTAAGATTTTGGAGTGCATTGCTACAGGGTCGACGGGGGTTTGCCACAGTTCGAATGCGAGTGCCATTTGCTTTGCACATGACTCGGGGCTGACTCCACCCGTGCCAGTCCCCAATCCAGTCAGCAATACGCGTGAGATTGGGTTGTAAGTTGTCCGCGCCATCAGTGTGGTCTCATTGTACCGATCAATCTCGCTCAGTAACCCCCACATGCAGTTGAACACCACGAGGGTGTTGGCTTTTATCACCGATGGTACTTCCATTGTTGGAACGTGGGCTAGCCTAGGTATTGTAAAGTCGGCAATGACGGTGCTGCCGACTGGGTTATACCCACCTTTTAGACTCTTGCGGAGCTCACCAGTGGGATTGCTGAACCCTATTTGCTCGTAGTATTGGGAAATGGCGTGGTCAAAGCCTCCATTTAATGCCCCGTACGAATTGCCTGGCGAGACGATCGTGTCGATATTGAACGCGTCGATGGCTTGCTGCAAATGAGGGTGCTCACGGTACGGAATCTCCTCGACTGGCGCGTTCAGCCGGACTAGGTGGTTGTAGAGGTGTGTTGACCGGTCGTAAATGAATATTTGCGGCAGTTTCATTGTGGAGGACTAAAGAAAAAAGTGGAGGTGCACGGTGGCGGCCCCGGCTTTTGCAATTTGGGAGCAAGTTCTAGATGTGGGTAAATCATAGTCCGGCCTGAGGATTGCAACAGGGAGAGTGTGTGCACTACGCGTATATTACGGTCTGGCTTCAAAAAGGGCAATATGTGCAGAAAGAACCCCACGACGCGCTTGACCGCTATTCTATTCTACACCGGTCTAGACGCTGTTAAATTTTTGAATCAGCAGTGGGTACATGTCAAACATACGTATACGTACAGGCAAAAGGACAAGCGCAATTGCAATCATATGAATCATGAGTTACAACATACAGGTGTGTGGGGATATCCAAGGCGCAGTTTGCGTCGTTAACAAGTTATGATCCACTAATAGGTTGCTGCATTCATTCTATACCGATCGACCTCATTGATGATTTTTGCATGTTAAAAAAATAAAAATTCATTACTTGATTATATATATTTCGAATCGATCCCCCACGGCGAATAAAATATCCCTGTGCAGACGTGTACATTCACACGGGAAACGTTCCGTTCTAGTAAGTGGCCCCGGTTGAAGTCAGCTGCTGCCAATCTCTTGCACATGTGTGCTCCGTTTGAGCCCGGAGCCCGGCTGGGTTTAAATATTAATTAAGGCCTAGGCTTATAAATATATAATATTGATAAGCCTTTGTGCATGACTGTCTATGATTTTCAGGGCATCGTCGGTTAAGTTTACTGATCGATCGACAATTAATATATCAGTATACATCTCAGTACATATATATATATATATATATCCGGATGTATATATATGTTGTAGTTCTTGCACACACGTATACAGTACTAAGCTTAACAGTCTGAACATACATTTTGGACCATGACAACAACGCCGTTAAGTTAAAAGCGACTTATGAAACAAGAGTTCTAGAATAGAGCAGTAGAATGGTTAGGTCTCGGCTCTCATTACAAGTTTGCTAGCAAAAACACAAACTGTTAAACTTGCTTTTGGGAGTTTGTAATTCTTCCCAATATGTTCAGCCGTGTCTCGTCTCGGTTTCAGCTGCGCCGACTCACTGGTCGGTCAATTGCTTATAATTAGATTTGTATGTATACACACACTCAATTGTTAATGGATGATAATCCGATCAGCAAAGATTTACATTCATGAAGAAATGGGGTTATTATTATCCGAACCCGTATAGAAGCATGCATGTTCAAACATGTTGCAATTATAACTTACACCAAATGGCGGGTTCCGTGTACCGTAAAGACATCGATCGGGGCCCTGCGACCGGGTGAAATCTATTTCCATAACCCTATGATGAATTCATGATTGCAATTGAACATTAGTTAGCTACTAGTCCCCCCCTCCCCACCTCCACCGGAAGAAAACAAGGATGAATGCGTTTGAGGGTAAAACTTAGCAAAACAGGTTGTGAGCTGCTGTCGCGCGCGCCCCTCTCGAGTGAGCCGAGTGAGCAACCTCAATTCGCGGCCGCGGGGCTGGCCAAACAGCATACATATGTATTAATGATTTCAGAATGGTTTAACAACGTCGCAATCTAGATCCATAAAGTCTGTGTCGGTGCGTGCACGCGCCTTTTTTTTTTTTCTTTCTTCTTCCTTTTGTCATATGTCATTTTAAAATTGGTTGCAATGCTCCCTCCATGGCAGTAATCAATTAACGTACGCGTTTCCTATTTGCCACGCTTTTATGTTTATAGGGGATAACTCGATCTTTAAAGTGTAGTTGCGCCATGAGAAAAAGAGTTTGAGATTGAGTCACGATCTTACAGTCTATGATCAGCCGCGAATATTGAAGAAGCAAAATAGAAATGTAAGACACGCAACAAATTGCATGAGCCTACATGTATGTGAGTGGCTGGTTTTTTTTCTTTTTTTGACCTAATTTTGCCCCCCTCCCATGGCACGGCCGCGGTTTTTACCTTAATCCACGCGATGTATCACTCATAAAGAAAATGTTCAATTTTTCTTTTTTCTTCGTTCCTTTTCTCCCGCCGCACTCCAAAAATAACAAAATAAATTATACCCTATAAAATTCCCCTTCCCACGGCCAAAAAAAAAAAAGAATATAAAAAAGAGCGCTTTTCCTCTAGCTACAGCTATTACAGACAAAAAAAAAAACAAGCACACAGGAATGATGGAATCTCGACCGCCAGATTACGACGTAGGGTGTTCGGCGCGACAGCTCCCACGCCTGCCAAAGACCAAAGACCACAGCATAGCTATCGAGCTTGACCAGCCATCGCGCCAGCTCTTCAACCGAGGAGACGCCATCACAGGTCGGTTATCTTTCATACCGCATCAAGATACTGAGTTTGACCGTGTGTTGATTGATCTCCAGGCTGTGGAGACGGTGGCGCGTGAAGACATGTTGCTACGGGGAGGAGACGATTGCCCGGCCATTGTGAGGGCGAATTCCATCGCACGGCACAAGTTCCAGCCAGAAGCATACCCACAAGACATGATCTTGAGACGAGGCTGGAAATATACATTCACATTCTCGCTTGTCGTCCCGCATTTACTAGATCACTGCACGGCAAAATTACCGCTTCATTCCCAACTACCTCCGAGCATTGGACAAGAACCCGGCCTGAACTTGAACCAGAATAGTAGCGCAGGGGACCGGTCCATGTCCTTTTCGTACCGGGTGCGTGCTCGTATCATCAAACCAATCAACGGCACAAAAATCCCAATCATTAGCCAGCGCATGCACCACGTCCGTGTCATGCCTTCATACCCGGCCATCACGTTGGAGCCAGATACCTATACCAAACAAGTCCAGCTTAAACAAGGCCTGCTCAAACGGATGACAAAGGGGCAGCTGGAGGTGTCGACGAGTCAAGTCCCTACCTTCCACCTCAACGACGGGCACAAGTTCAAGTTGGCTCTGGACTTTACCTACAAAATGCCGTCGAGGGATGAGTTGAAACCACCTGTTATCAAGGACTTGGTATACCGCCTCAATGCCATCACGACTAGCTCGACTACCAGCTTGCCGTATTATCCAGAGCCTAGCGACCCTGGCGTGCACTCTGTTAAAGACCAGTTTGAGACCCAGATGGCATTGGTGAATAAACCGCAGTGGGAGCTGGTGGAAAGTGATGATCCGACGGAGCGTGCTTGTAAGGCTAGAGTCGAGGTTGCGCTGTCGTTGCCGTTGCAGTCTGTTTCCAAGCTTGTGCCCTCGTTCTTTTCGTGTTTGTGTTCGAGACAGTACGAGCTGGCGTTTTACCTCGAGATGCAGGGATACTCGTCCATTTGTTTCAATCTGCCTGCTGTGATCTCGCGTGATCGCCATCTCAACTTGCTTGGTATGACCCACGATACTGACGAGATGGTGGACCCGGTGCCAAAGTATGAGGCGAATGGCCGGCATTCCGAGCATATCACGTTGGAGACGGGCCGGAAACATGCTCATAAGCGCAAGGCTAGCTCTGCTTCGTTGTCTGATTAGGAGCGGGGGTATCATATAACCTTTATTTATTTATTACTACTAACACTATTTATGAACCTTTTCAATGTAATGCTTAATTTGAATGTCTTATCGCAAGCCGCGTCCAAATTATCGGATAAGTTCCTTTTTTTCAAGGCGTTTACCATATCTCTATACCCCAACATGGTGCGGCTTGTTCCTTCCAATCACTGCTCTTTTCTCCAGTTCTTTTGTAATAATAAATTATGCTGCAGAAATGTACATTACATTATTTCCTCGAATAAATACGTCGCCATAATCGTTTGTCATTTTCTCCTCCACGTACTCCTTGGTCTCTTCTAATGCAATGTTCATAAACCCATCAACGCTTTGTAGCCGGCCGTGGTACTCCAATCCCGAGTTTAGCTTTACAATGACCCCGTTACCGGTAATGTCGCCCAGGAAAGCAGCCGAGGCATCTGGCTTGGCTTCCACTGTTGATGCTTGAGCTGGCGCCGTTGTGCTCGCTTCTGTCGATTCCATATTGTAAATTGCGTTGTTTTTGGAGAAAGATTTTTTGGTGATGTCTTTTTGACGTTGGGAGGTTTAAATTCACGCAAATTTTTTATATATTTTTTTTACCCGGCTTTTAAACGTGAGGCTGAACGAGCTGGCCTGCAAAATTTTTTTTTTTTTTCACTTTTCAAATTCCAAAACCAACCCATCACCAAAAACATACAAAAAAAATAATGGTGAAAAAGAAGGTAGACTCTCGAATCCGGGATTTGATTGAGAATGGGGCCAAGTCACGGGAACGGTCCATGTTCATTGTTGTAGGTGACCGAGCGCGGTTCCAGCTGCCAAACTTGCAAATGCTGCTAAGCAATGCCACCGATAACAAGTACAATAAGAAGATTATGTGGGCGTACAAGAACCAGCTAGGGTTCACGACGCACGGCGGGAAGCGGGACAAGAAGATCAAGCGGGATATCAAGCAAGGCAAGCGAGACCCCAACAGCGCTGACCCGTTCGAGCTCTTTTTAACCACCCAAAAGATTGAATATGTATACTACAAGGAATCGGAACGGATCCTGGGTAACACTTTCGGCATGTGCATCTTGCAAGACTTTGAAGCGCTGACTCCAAACACTCTTGCCCGGACTATCGAGACGGTGGAAGGTGGCGGGATCATTGTCCTAATGCTAAAAAGCATGAGCTCGTTGAAACAATTATACACGCTCTCCATGGACATTTACTCGCGGTACCGAACAGAAGCCCATTCTGATGTTGTGGGCCGGTTCAATGAACGGTTCCTACTTTCATTGCGAGGGTTAGATCAAAACTCGCTTATTATTGATGACGAGATGAACGTGCTGCCGGCACTAGGCGAGCGGCACATCAAGCAAGCCAAGACTGTTGAGTACGAGGTGAGCGACGAGCAACGTAAACTGCAAAAGACTATTGACGATCTGGAAGGCGTCCAACCGGCCCAGGCGCTAGTCTCACTAGCCAAGACTAACGATCAAGCCACGGCCATTCTCCAATTCCTCGACTCAATCGCCGAAAAATCGCTGCGGAATACAGTGGCCATGACGGCGGGTCGTGGTCGTGGTAAATCCGCCGCACTTGGTGTGGCGATTGCCGCCGCAGTCGCGCACGGCTACTCCAACATTTTCATCACGTCACCAAGCCCAGAGAACTTGAAGACGCTGTTTGAATTCGTTTTTATTGGTCTAAGCGAGCTGAACTACACGGAAGGTCACGATTATGACATTTTCAAGAGCACGAACCCTGCTTACAACAACTCGGTGGTACGTGTCAATATTTTCAAGTCAAACCACCGTCAGACTATCCAATACATTGCCCCAGAAGATTCAAAGGTGTTGGGACAGGCCGAGCTGGTGGTTATTGACGAAGCCGCTGCTATCCCTCTCCCATTGGTGCGGAACTTGCTAGGTCCGTACTTGGTGTTTATGGCGTCTACCATCAATGGTTATGAAGGTACAGGCCGATCTCTATCCCTAAAGCTGATCAAACAGCTGCGTGAACAGCAGACTGCTACTGGGAAGGAAGGAATGAGCGGACGTCAGCTTAAGGAAGTGGCGCTGAAGGAGCCGATTCGGTACGCGCCAGGCGACCGAATCGAAAACTGGTTAAACAACTTGCTATGTCTAAACGCTTCCACCGCCCCATCAAAGTCAAAGGGGTTCCCACATCCAAATGAGTGCAACCTGTTTCATGTCAACCGCGACTCGTTGTTCAGCTACCATCAAACTTCTGAAAACTTTTTGCACAAAATTTGGGCATTGTTTGTGTCGTCTCATTACAAAAACTCGCCAAACGACTTGCAGCTCTTGTCCGACGCGCCAGCCCACCGTCTATTCGTGTTGCTTGGTCCAACCATTGAAAACAAGATCCCAGAGCCGCTGTGTGTCGTGCAGATTGTGCTGGAAGGTCAAATCTCCAAGGAAAGTATTGCCACAAGCTTGGGTAAGGGCCGACGAGGCGATGGTGATTTGATCCCATGGGCCATCTCCCAGCAGTTTCAGGATCAAGAGTTTGGTACTCTATCCGGCGCGCGTGTGCTACGAATCGCCACCAACCCTGAATTCCAAGGCATGGGCTACGGTACTCGAGCCATGGAGCTTCTAAAGGATTACTACAGCGGTAAAATTGTCAACCTTGGCGAAAAACCAGTTGATGAAGATACGCTGAACCGTGTGTCTGATAAGGACATTTCCAAAGCTTCATTGGACACTGAAGAGTTGAAGCCACGAGACGCTGCCAAACTCCCACCATTGTTAAAGACGCTTGCTGAACGGCCGGCTGAGCAGCTAGACTATATCGGCGTTTCGTTTGGTCTATCTAAACAGTTGTTAAAATTTTGGCGGCGTGGCAAGTTTGCACCAGTGTACCTCCGTCAGACTAAGAACGACCTGACTGGCGAGCACTCGTGTATTATGCTTCACGTGCTTGAAAACCGACCTGATGAGTGGTTGGGCGAGTTTACTGCCGATTTCACGAAACGGTACTTGAACTTGCTAGCATACGGCTTTCGAGAATTCACCAGTGCGCAAGGCTTGAACATTCTGGATAGTGCAAAGGTGGTTGCCGCTCCATCCACGAGAGGACCGGTTACAAAGGCTGATCTGGACAACATGTTTTCTCCGTTTGACTTGAAACGGCTGCATTCATACGCTCGAAATGCACTGGATTATCACGTTATTGTAGACATGCTGCCAACCATTGCCAACTTGCACTTTTCTGACCGTTTGGACCTCAACCTCAGCCCGCTAAACAGCTCAATCTTGCTGGGTATCGGCCTGCAAAAGAAGTCTATTGAAGAACTCAGCAACGAGATGGACGTGCCAGTTAGCCAGACTATTGGTATCTTTGGCAAGATTTTGAAAAAGGTCTATAACGCTCTTGATGCAATTGAGAAGCAGGCTGTTGGTGAAACTATCGTTGAAGCCCGTGATGAACAACTTGACGAAATGGAAGGTGTTGAACAAGTGGTCAACACTGGGTATGCCGCCAAACCCGTCGAAAAGGTTGTAGTAGAAGAAGAAGAAGAGGAGGAAGAAGACGACGACGACGAGGACTCTGAGAACGGTGACAAGGCTGATCTGAAACGAAAACAGCGTGAAATGATCGACTCTTTGGATTTGTCCAAGTACGCTATTCCAGGTGATTGGGATGAAGAAGCTGCCCAAAAGGCCGCCAAAAGCGGTGGCCGAATCGCCCTCAAGTCTGAAAAAACCAAAAAGAGAAAGGAAACCACAAACGATATTGTAAATGAAGAGCTCGGAAGTGGTCGTAAAAAGAAGGCCAAGAAGAGCCGTAAATAAATATACATTAAAAATAACTGATTGATTGAGTCGTAATGAACCTTCCAGACTAGTAATAGTAAGCCACGGCACTGCGCGCGCACGCGAATTCTTTTGGTGGAGCTCTTTTTTTTTTTGGAGCGCCAATTTTTCTCCCACTTTTATTATACCAACGAAGAAGGTAAAAAGAAAGATCAAAAAATTATGGGTGTGATTTCTCAGCTAGCACGGTATGGCCTCCAAGGCTCTCTTGGTGGTCTAGCGTTGGGCTATTTTGGGATTATCAAGCCGCTGCAGTTTTACTCGCGGCTGTTCATCTACGGGCTGCTGATGGCCATTGTAGCCACTGCTGGCGCTGTGATCAGTGCCGTGTTGACACTAATCGGTAAGCAAGGCCTTTCGCAATGGACGATTGCGCGGTTGTTTTACTACATTACCTCGATTGTACTTGGAATCAAGGTGGTTGTGAAGAACCCGGAAAAGCTGAGCAAACGACCAGCCGTGTTTGTATCAAACCACCAATCCGAGCTGGACATTTTCATTCTCGGCGCAACCTTCCCCAAGTACTGTTCCGTTACTGCCAAAAAGGCACTCAAATACTACCCATTTCTGGGATGGTTCATGGCTCTATCCGGTTCCATCTTTATCGACCGTGCTAACCGTCAAGACGCCTTGAAATCATTTGAAGGCGCTACCCAAAAGGTGCGGGAAAATCAGCAGTCGGTGTTCATGTACCCAGAAGGCACCCGGTCATACTACCAAAAACCTGGTCTGTTGCCATTCAAGAAGGGCGCGTTCCATTTCGCTGCCCAAGCTGACGTGCCGGTGGTTCCATACTTGACCAGCAACTACTCTAAAATCTGCAGTTTCCAAGACCGAGTGTTTACTACCGGTACTATTGTAGTCGAGGTGCTTGATCCAATCTACCCAAAGGGAGTAGATAAAGAAAGCGTGACTGAGTTGTATGAACAGACTCACGCGGTAATGACCGAAGCAGTGGAGAAGCTGGGTTACGGCAACTAGAATCTAATTGTTCTATAGAATCTTGGCTACTGCCCAGTGCAGCAATTGACTAATATCGTAATCCAACGTGGACGGGGTGTGAATCCCCTCCACGACAAGCTCGTCTTCTACATTGCCGTTTTTAAACAGGTAGGAGTGAGTGCTGACGTACCCTGGCCAGACAATATCGTCAAAATACCCTGGAGGGTCGGTCCAAAAATCTTGGAGGGTGACATACCCAGTTCTAGCCTCCCGTCGTTGTTTAAGGTTATCGTATGTAGACCGCACGAACAGTCTAGTATCGAAACAGTCCCATACAGGGCTGTGTTTGTGGTATAGCATGATCCCGTCCACAAACACGATCGGTTCGTCGTGATTGTGAGCCGCACTACTACCCAGCGACTGGCGGATCGCCTCAATCTCGTCATCGCCAACATTTGACGGACCAAGCGTGTTTTGCTCCTCCTTTGACTCAAAATCGACAGGCAGTTTTCCGTGTTTATGCGCATAGTCTAGGACCCGTTTAAGCTTGAGTAGGTCAAACGCTTCTGGGCAGTCCCAGTCCTGTAACCCGCTGCTCGTCACGGGAATGTCATTATCGTCTAAGTAGAAATCATCTTCGTATAGAATGATTGAGTTTTTGAACACTCTACTGAGGCAGCGTGTTAGGGTGCTTTTGCCCGAACTGGACGGCCCGCTTATCGCCACTACTTTCATATATTTTTTTTTTTTTCGGGAGGGTTGGGAAGAGAGCAACAGGGAGAAAAAAAAAATACTCTTTTCTAAACGACATTACTAATGAGCGATCCTATCAACGCAAACCCGACGGTGCTGGACGAGAGCGCCTTACCGACTCGTCAGAATAAGGAAAAGAAACAACAAGGTATCGTGGAAGATGCTGGTCTGCATGAGCTAAGGTCTAGCATGCCGTTCACGTTTAGTTTGTATGAGTCTTCGTCGTCGTCGTCTCCTTCTGCTACTCCGCCTGAGCTGGATTCCGACCATGATAGCGAGGATGACCAAGAACTGGAGCCTATCGACGCCCAGGAGATTTACGATTATATCAGCAGCATTAGTGATCCGGAACATCCGCTGACTTTGGGTCAGTTGGCTGTTGTGAACCTGCCGCATATTGAGGTTAAGGATCATGGTAAAGACAAGATGGCGGAGGTGCTGGTTGAGATTACACCGACAATCACGCATTGTTCGTTGGCTACGCTTATTGGGCTTGGTATTCGGGTGCGTTTGGAGCGATGCTTGCCTCACCGGTACCGAATCACTATCAACGTTCGTAAGGGCACACATCAGAGCGAGTTGCAGGTCAACAAGCAGCTGAACGATAAGGAACGTGTCGCCGCGGCCTGTGAAAACGATCAGCTTTTGCAAGTCATTTCTCAAATGTTGGCTACTTGTAAGTAAATATAAGTGTCCCTTTTTTGGCACATTTGGCACGGGTAAGTAGTTGAATGGGTAAAAACGTTGCAAGAAATGCAAACTAAAAGACCATCATCAGCTATTGCTATATTCAGCGAATGCAACAACCCCCTGTCAATGTATGTACCATATAGTAATGCGTTATTGTGGTTTGGTTTGATATAACCCTTCTATATTACCCCATAAACTTGGCAGTTGAAACGCAGCTGTCAATTTTCCCAGCGTTGGGAGAAACGGCTGCTGGAAATTTTCTCCCCTGCGCGCCGAGCTAAAGCCCACACCCACTGGGAGATATCTTCCAATCATCTCAACCGCGCTCTTTTTCCACCCATAAAACAGAATCCCGCCAAAAAAAACGACAAAAAAAACGACAAAAGGATAGAAATAATGAGCGACTTTACTCCGCAAGAGGAGGAACCGCTGCCCGCCAGCTGCGAGCAGTATTCCATCCCTGCAGGAGACCTATCGTACCTCGACGACAACGGTAAGGAGCAGACCTTGAGGATTAACGACGCTGGGCTGTACATTCTACCGGGCTGTCCCGAGTCTGGGCTGTACTTGACGTCGGAAATGTTCATCAAAGACCCCTTTTATGGCTCGATAACGCCCATAGCATACACAGTCGCGGCCACCGCCATCATGTCCTGGCTGTTACTCATCCTACTCTTCCTCTCACAAAAACAGCGCCCGTGGCTACAAAAAGTCGCCTTGTTACTAGTTGCCGTGACATTAACGGCCGGGCTGGCAGCAGCCACCGACGAGCTAGACCACCAGTACAAACACGGCTACCAGGATGCCGACGAGCTACGGTCGATTGTGTTTGGAGGGTTGGCGTTTAAAATCCTGAGGGTTATTTCAGGTGTCATTCTGTGGCTTGCACACGTCCAAGTCGCTCTACGGTTATTTGAAAAACGACGCGAAGAAATAGTGATAAAGGGGGTTGGCTCGCTGCTTATAGTCCTCGACATTGTGTTTGTATGCCTAGCCGACTTTATGCAGCCGGTGGATCGGTTCAAGACAAGGTTTAAGCACCCATTATACATTATATCAGTCACGCTGGAGATTTTAATCATTACAACGTACGCCGCGGTGGTGGTTCTATACTCCATACGGAGGAGGAAATACGCATACGATCCGAGAGTGTGGTCCATCGCCGCCCTCTCGCTTGCCAGTGTCCTCGCCCCGCTGGTATTTATCGTCATGACAATAAGCAACTACTGGCTCGCTGGCTGGTCGGCCCTAGCAGGGAGAGTATGCAGTGCTGCAGCAAGCGTAGTAGTCTGGGACTGGATTGACGCAATCGACAGGATTGAAAAGGAGGAACAGAAAAAGGCATTTATGGGGAGAAAGGTTAAAGACAATGACGATATGAACATTGGTAGCAATCGTGGCGGCGGCGGCGGCGGCGGCGCCTCTGGTGGCAGTGAAAACGCCTCACTGCCCAAATACCGCTTCCCAATGTTGTTTAGGCGCAAATGGGTCGTTTCGAGAAACAGCTCGGTTAACAGCCATAAGAGTGGGGGTGGCGGTGGCGGTCCGATAAACATTCTAAATACCCCGCCACCCCTCCCAGTTATTGAGGAAGACCGACAAACAGCCTCAGACTCGACCTCACTGGACGCCGCTGATGATGATGATGATGATGACGTCAACATTGTTGTGCACCACCACCCAGTCGCTCGAAACAATCTACGTATAATCACAATGAACGAGTCTCTTCCGGTACGTGAGGAAGAAGAAATTGACGACAATGATGACGACGACGACGACGACGACGACGACGCGTCGTTGGAGATTGTCCAGTATAATGAAGGAGTCGACATGTCCAACGCACATGATATGGCTTATAACAACGAGAATGAACGTCCGCCAGACTTTTTTGCTCCCGTGCATGGCTTCCAACCAGGCGATTACCACGACGATAAAACCCCGTTGGATAGCGAGCTCTACGGCCAGCAGCCGGAAACATCCACATCCACAACAAGATAATGTACTAACGCAACACCACTGAAAAATTATTTATTATTATTTTTTTTTTTATTTATTTATTTATTTCCAAAAGAACAAGAACATGCCAGAATTTTCTAGACCCTTCCTTAAGCCGCACTAAACCTCCCAGCGCTGATCACCAAAAAAAATATAAATAAAGGTCCTTGTCCCATTAAACCCCCATCCCAACAATGAACAGACAGATTGTAAGGCTAACAACCAGACAAGCAATTCGGGTGTCGGTGGCGAGACGCCTCCCACACCTAGCTCGGCCAATGGCGGCACAGCTATTCATCAAACGAGGGTTTGCATCCAGCAGACCGCAACACAGCAACGGGGGGTTCCCGCCGCAGCAACAGCAACAACAAGACGAGCTCCCCGCATTGGAAAAATACGGCACCGATCTCAGCAAGTTGGCAAAAAAAGGCAAGCTTGACCCTGTCATTGGCCGTGATAAGGAAATCCAACGAACGATTCAAATCCTCTCCCGACGGACCAAAAACAACCCAGCCTTGATTGGCCGAGCGGGTACCGGTAAGACTGCAATCATGGAGGGACTTGCCCAGCGTATAGTCCGTGGCCAAGTCCCCGAATCAATGAAAGACAAACGCGTCGTATCGCTCGACCTTGGCAGTCTAATCTCCGGCGCCAAATTCCGGGGTGAGTTTGAAGAACGGCTCAAACAAGTTCTCAAAGAAGTCGAGGCCGAGTCTGGAAAAATCGTCCTGTTTGTAGACGAGCTTCACATCCTGCTAGGTCTTGGTAAAACCGAGGGTAGCGTGGATGCATCCAATCTCCTCAAACCTGCCCTAGCACGAGGCCAGCTCCAATGCTGCGGCGCAACCACTATTGAAGAGTACCGGAAATACATTGAGAAAGATGCTGCTTTAGCAAGACGGTTCCAGCCAGTCATGGTAGACGAGCCGAGTGTTCAAGACGCCATTTCGATCCTACGTGGGCTCAAGGAACGGTACGAAGTGCATCATGGGGTTCGGATCACCGACGCGGCGCTAGTCACGGCAGCGGTCTATTCCAATCGGTACGTGACTGACCGGTTCCTACCCGATAAAGCTATTGACCTTGTAGACGAGGCATGCAGTGCTTTACGTCTCCAGCATGAAAGCAAACCCGACGCCATCCAAGAACTGGACCGTACCATTATGACTATCCAGATTGAGCTTGAATCGTTAAAGAAGGAGACGGACCCCACATCCGTCGAACGACGCGATAAGCTGCAAGAAGATTTACAAGTTAAACAAGCCGAAGTCGACCGTCTAACCAAAATCTGGGAAGAGGAAAAAAGCGCTATTGAGACTGTAAAGACGGCCCAGTCCAATCTTGAACAGGCCAAACAGGAGCTCGAGATTGCCCAGCGAGACGGCGATTTTGCAAAAGCCGGCGAGCTGCAATATTCCACCATTCCTGAACTCCTACAGAAACTGCCGCAGGAGAACCAGGACCATGGTGAGAGCTCGCTTCTTCATGATAGTGTAACCTCAGACGACATTTCCCGTGTCATTTCACGAATGACCGGCATCCCGACTCAATCTCTAATGAGAGGAGAGAAGGATAAGCTGCTTTACATGGAAGACTCGCTTAAACAGAGAGTTATTGGGCAGGACGAGGCTATCAAAGCGGTTGCTGATGCCGTCCACCTCCAACGAGCCGGGCTAACAAATGAGAAACGACCAGTTGGGAGCTTCATGTTCCTGGGTCCTACCGGCACCGGCAAGACTGAACTGACCAAAGCGCTCGCCCAGTTTCTATTTGATGATGAAAGCGCCGTGATCCGGTTCGACATGTCCGAGTTCCAGGAACGGCATAGTGTTGCGAGGCTGATTGGCGCCCCGCCGGGGTACGTGGGGTATGAAGAGTCTGGCGAGCTCACCGAAGCCGTCCGACGGAAACCTTACGCCGTTGTTCTATTCGACGAGATGGAAAAGGCCCACCCGGACGTGTCCAAGCTCTTATTACAAGTGCTTGATGAAGGCAAACTGACTGACGGGCAAGGCCGACACGTTGATTTCCGAAACACCATCATTGTAATGACCAGCAATATTGGCCAGGAGCTGCTAATCAGCGATAAAGAGCTTGAATCCGACCACGTGTCTGAGCAGACCAAGCACGATGTTCTCGAGCGGATGAAAATGTACTACCCTCCCGAGTTTATCAACCGGCTTGACGATACTATAGTCTTCAACAGACTGTCCAAGTCAAGCCTAGCTAATATCGTAGACATCCGGTTGACGGAAGTACAGGAGCGACTAAACTCCCGCCGCATCACACTGGAAGTGGACGAGTCTGCAAAGGCGTGGCTGTCAGAAAAGGGCTACGACCCCATCTATGGCGCTCGGCCTTTGAACAGACTCATCCAGAAACAAGTCTTGAAACAGCTAGCCAATCTTCTGCTACGTGGTGGCGTGCTGTCCAACGAGACTGTTCACGTTACTACTACTCAAGACGGAAACATTCACGTAAAGTCGAATCATTAAATATATATATATGTAAAAAACTTTCAAGTCAATTGAGGAGTCGTGCTTGGGGTATCAACCAATGATGCGTGTGGTAGAGTCTGCTTGACGACTTGATCGGCCCATTCAAAGTTTTCGTTTGGCTGGGCAGAATAGGACGAGCCGATTCGTTTATTCCGCGTCTTGTCCATCTGTTCCCGCCACAAAATCTCGGCTGGGTCTTGGTCAGGCTCGACCCATTCAAACCCTTCACCACCCTTTGCCCAATACTCCTTTAACAGCGTCTCATCTTCAAGCTCTACACTGGTCATGTTCCGCTCCTCCAAATCTTTCCGGAGTTTGAGCGAGCACTCGTTTTGGTTTTCAGGCAAAGCACGGTTCATATCGGCAATCAACGAGCACATTTTCATCTCAGCAGCGTGGGAGAATTGATGGGTGGTCATTGTACCTTGTGTCCACCGCAGCACTTCGCCATTGCCGGAGATCCGCCCGCCAAACGCTAGCCCGCTGTACACGGTGATACTAGTCAGGTATGTCAGCACCATCATATGGACGGTGGTGGTGGCTTCCCACGTTCCCACCATTCCCGATTGGAGTAAAAGCTCCACGCCGCTGAGCACTGCGCCAACGCCTACAGACCAGTATGCGCCGAATTTAATCCACTGTTTCTTGATCATGTTCTTGTACTGCGCCGAATTGACTCCAGTGTCCATCAAATTAAAGGCGTTTGTGAAATCAGCATTATACACTGCCCGTCTGAATGGAATCAGGGAGATTTTTTTAGGCAGAGGTTTGAAGGTGAGTCGTTGGTACCGTTTCATCACCTGTATACACGATTCTGACGACGGGGCAGGCTCGCTGACAAAAAAATCATGCAGCAGACCCTCGTCCAACTTGACATGCTCGTTCTGAAGCAGCGTATCCAGCAGCTCTCTAGCCCGTTCTGGTGTCGTCTGTGAAATTGGCGAGTCTGCGCCGGCCGAGCTGACATACTCGTCCTCTAGCTTTGCGCAGTCACGCATCAGACCAAGCGTATCACTCTTTGTAACATCTTTATTGAGACTGGCTAGACGGGCAGATACCGCAGCGTGGTCGATCGTGCGCTGTAGCCATCGTGTCGTATGGAGATGGCGTCTAAACATTGTTAAAATAATGTGTGAAAAAAAAAAAAAATTTGGAGGTTGGAAAGAAAAGAAGGAAAAATTTGTTGATTACACAGCTAGTTTAAAACCATGTCAAACAAGAGAGGACCGAAAGCCAACCCGCTACATGGAGAATCTACAGCATAGTTTACACGGTTCCCGATGCTCTTCACGCACCAATTGCCACGGTCGTTTAGACGGGGTGTGTCAAATTTCGGTCTGCCTCGTCGATCAATGATGGTGGCGCCTCGAGTCCACACACCTTCAGTCTCGACGCGGATATCATGTCCACGTTCAATAACCCATCCTGGCTCGTCTCGGGAGAGAATATACCAGACGGTCAATGCATCATGGACATTCAGCACGTTCTTACCGGCCACATTACTACCGTGATCAAACATTGTGCCCATCCAAGCGTTGATCCAGCTTGCTAGCGGCGATCCGGCTGCAAGGTGTGGGGCCAACGCCTTTTCAAAGTCGGCTTGACATAGATCGTGCTTGTGAGTAATGTCCAGCGGGAAGAGCGTCACGTCGAGCTGTTTTGGGAAATGTGAGAGCGCCTCTGGGGCGTTTTTAGGTAGAGTGTACCCTGGGTTCTGGCTAGTCAATGCGTAGATTTGAGCAGCTGCAACTGGGTCGGCAAACACGTTAAACTCTGCGTTTGGCGAGCAATTGCCCGGTTCCTCAAGAGTAGCACCCATAACTACAACCTCTTTAACCCGGCTGAACGTTTCCGGGTCTAGCTCGGCAGCCTTGGCAACGTTTTGTAGCGGACCAATAGCAGCAATGGAGACTGTGTTTGGTTCTTCTCGTTTCAAAATATCCAAAATGTCCATATACGACGGCCGGTTGGAAGGCACGAAGCCAACATTGTTGGCTTCATCCGTAATCTTCTTCTTGAACCATTCAGTTTGCTCTTGACTAGCGGTATATTGCGGGGCCGTTGTGTGAATGTTGTTGAGGCCATCATTGCCGTGGAATTCAGTAGCATCGAGCTTTTTCCCGTCTAAAGAAGTTTCCATGCCAACACTGACCATTGGCCGTTGCCGGGTCCACTTGGATTCTTGGTTGGTCTTCTTTCGGTGGTCTTCTTCCATCTTAAGGACATGGAATAGAGAAAGAGTGTTCCGCAACGAGTTGACTGTATCGCAGTTGCCAAACACCAAGGAAATGAGCTTTAGGTCGACGTTTGGGTTGTTGAGGGCTAGCAGAATGGCCATCACATCATCCACACCTGGGTCCGTGTCGATGATTAGTTTAATCTTGTTGTCTGTAGTCATTTTTGTGTATGTTTTGGTTTAAGGTTCTATAGAAATGAAATTATGGGAAATACCAAAACCTTTTATAGGGAGAAGGGAAAGAAAAAAAAAAAAAAAAAAAAAAAAAAAAAGACGTTTAAACGTTTTTGGAAAGCTTGAGATCTTTAGGCGGGACCCAAAACTAGCCGGCGGCCGCGGGGTATAAAGTGTGGCCCCCCGCAAAATTTTTCATAGCGTGCGCTGGCTATAGATGGATTTTGGAAAAAAGAAGAAACGCAAACCGTCGGTGGTTGGGGGTGTATACCGGCCGTACGTAGCAGGACTTGCAGTACTAAGAGCTCCTAGGTGGGATAAATAATAGATGAGGGGTTGGGTGGTGCCCCCCCTCCCGTATGATTAATAAATTAATGAGCGGCTTTGAGCGATAGTTTTCACTGCCGGGGTTTATTCCGAGAACCGAGCGCGCCCAGAATTCAATTTTTTTTTGGTATTTTCATGAGCAGGTAAAAAATATGAGTTGTTTGTTGGAAACTGCAATGCGTCATCGGAACTATATACATAAGTTACGGTTAACAATTGGGGAAGGTATCGATCGAGAGACTTATAGGGCAGTAGTGCATTTGTTGATATTACGCTTCCAAAATCATAACGTACGCCAAACATATGATAAGTTTGAACACGTAATAACAATAATAATATAAAAAAATCGGACAGCGGTTTACTGCGGCTCACTGCGTCAAGCCCCATCGGGCCGAGATCGGATCGAATAACATTCCACTTTTTTTTTTGACGCATTCATTTATAGCGTGTGGCTATCAATATCTATTGAACAAGTATAGATTAGTCTTATCGGTACATATGATTGGACATCTTCCTTTGTTTTTTTTTTTTTTTTTTTTTTTTTTTTTTTTTTTTTTTTTTTTTTTTTTTTTTTTTTTTA
>JAJLUJ010000237.1:0-19633 GCA_030564235.1 Blastobotrys elegans
GTTGGTTTTACCCCAATGGATGAATGTGCTGATGTACTATGTACTACATTGCTTACTTCTTTCTAATGGCAGCTTTAAAATTGGCAATGCATGCTTGAAGTAGTACGTTCATCGCGTTCATCCAGTGCTGGATCCAGTGGCTAAAACCAACCCCGGACCATAAATTACACACTTGAAAAGCTGCCATTAGAAACCAGTAGACAGTGTAGTACATATAGTACATCAGCGCATTCATTCAATGGGGTAAAACCAATCCCGGACCATGAATTACACGCTTCAAAAGCTGCCATTAGAAACGAGTAGGGAATGTAGCACATCAGCACATTCATCCATTGGGGTAAAACCAACCCCGGACCATAAATTACATGCACATAAAAATACAGATATATACACCACGTGATCGCATAATAAAAAAAAAAAAAAAATAGATAGTACGTTAGCGTAACGAAGCCGTTCGTATATTGCCTTTATAAATTAAAAAAAAAATTCTTCTTTTTTAATAGCGAGCCGTAGAACGGGTTTGAAGGCTTGTCCCACTCATCGACGACAGGCTACCTACTGATAAGATCAAACCACTTCGTCTTGAATTAATGGCATGTTATCGGAATGAACACTAATCTATCACCAGTCTTTCTACAAGACAGGGCTTGCACGAGGGGGACACATTGTAGATTAATATTTTTTTTTTTCTTTCTCCTTTTTCTTGTTACTTTATTAAATGCCCATGGCTACAAACAAGACGCCGCAAAAGTCCGTCGCGATTACGGCAATACCGGCATACACAATGAGCTTGGTCACCACCTCCACATCATACCGCACACGAGGCGTGACCACCGTTGACGTGATTTCACTCTCCTCGTTTTCATTATTCTCACTTTTGTGGGAGCAAGACGATGAAGAGTAAGAAGACACCATCCGCCCGCGGCCATCATCCACCGCTGACGAAGCGGCTTTGATATCACTACACTGCGACTGGTCCTGCTTTTGTCGTTGGCGCTGGTACTCACGATACGCCATCGACTCGTACACGTCTGCTGTCGACTGTGGGCCGACCGAATCGGAGCGTTTTGCTTTGGACATCCGGCTGAACATTGACGTGATTTGGTAAGGTTCAAAAAATGTAGCGTCAGAGATTGACGACGGCACGTCTTCGTATTGAGATGCAGGCACAAAGAACCGCCGCGGCATAATGAACCCATTCCGCTCGATAAACCGGTACAATGGCGGCAATGCGGCATGCAAAGCGCGTTTCATCACTGGCCGCCACACACCAATCAGGGTAATACCAATCACCAGCCGCAGCACGGTCCCAACCACTCCAGATAGGTGAAAAGCATATGGGATTTGCGGGCCAATGTTTGTAATTTTGGCGTAATGCCACTGCCCAATGGACACGCCCATCAACACACCCAAAAACGCCACCGCGTCGTCAAAACATGGGCAATCGTCGGCTGGTTCCGGGTGGATCCACACTCCCAACAGAATAGTCGGGATAACCACGAGAATTGGCCAAATTGTGGTTGGGTTGAGCAGAAACGCGTCCATGGCCGGGCCAAACGTGTATCTAATCCACCACAGCCCAATGCCGATAAACGAGCCAATCACAACGTCGGCAAACCCATGCATGCCGCAGTGCATCCGGCCCCACACGATACTAAACACATACACTGCGTTTAGTAGAAGCGCAGTAGTGTACACGTTGCTGCTCATGGCGTGTTTATTTCGAAACACTGTTTCTAGGACCAGCAACCCCACCGAGAATGCGTTTGCAGAGTGGGTTGACGGGAAGCCGTACTCCAACGCCGCGCTGCCAGACATTGTGATTCGATGCAGCGGTGGAGAAAGTGGGCGAGGCAAGCATAGCAGGTCTTTAATCACCCCAGTCACATACACACCCAGAGCCAGTACAAATACCAGCGAACGGGCAAAGTCGGCAATACCAAACCAGTAGCCGATTGGCAGCACAATCACATAAAAAGTGTGCGTGCCCAGGTTCGCAGTCAATGCAAAGTAAAGGTCGAGCACAACCATTCGCGACCCGCGCTGGAGTGCTGCCAGATGGGGAGTCTCCCATCTGATTAGTGGTAGTAGCATGGTCCGCAGATTGTATCGCCACGGCGGCATTCTATTCTTGTAGTGGTCTAGTGATTTGTTGCCCGCATCTTTATCTTTACATGGCGGCTTTTCGTATGCGGCAAGCAGGTTTATCAGACTCGACGACCGCTCGTCCATATCGTTGGACTTGTTGTCAATATCCAGTGGGAATTCGTGCGCGTGCTTGTGCTCATTCTCGGGGGTTAGCGGGTTGGAAGTCATGGTAGGGAATGGCACCACATCGTCTTCGTCGACTGCTGCTTTTGCTGCAGCTACTTCATGCTGTGTTGGTGGTAATTGTTGTTGTTGTTGTTGTTGTTGTGATGGTTGCTGTTGCGCCTCGGATATCACTCTAACGTCCATTGTCTGTTGTGTCGTCCGATTGCGGAGCTTTGACTGTGAGTTTTGTCCTTGTATTTTTTTTTTTTTTATTTTTTTATTTTTTTTTTTTTTTTGAAAATGTTTAATCAGCAAAAAAATTTGGAAAAGAAAGAGTTTTTTTTTTTTAACGCTTAAAAAAAAGAATCCCCCCTTTAATTGCTTCAAAATCTATTCTTTGTTATCCTTTTTAATATCAAAAAAGACGGTTTCGCCATCGATGGGTGATGATGGCCAGCTGGTGATGATATGGTTGAAAGATTTGGAAAATGTCAAGAAAAAATTAATGGGAAACTGTCAGCTGTATAGCTTCAGTTCAGACCAAGCGCTGTGGATATTTGATTGGTGTATATATATACGGCCTTAGAAAAAAAAAATTTCAAGGGGCATATTTATCCACCAAATGCCCAGCTTAAGCGCTAGCTATAGCTTGATTTCGTGATCGGCCGGACCGATCGGCTGGTCGGCGACCCGGGCCATCCAATCAGCGATAACAATAATCCATGCATGCCATGGAAAGCTTGGATATATAGAAAATTCACGTTGGCCCCAAGATACGAAGCCTTATATGGTCATGGGGGGTAACTGTCTTGAACTTAAAAAGGCGAAAATTTAAATTTAAAATTCACAAGGCGGGCTTCTAAGGCCCTTAGAGCAGCCAGCGCCGCACTGGGGGGTATGTATACTTATTGTCGGCAATGGCATGGACAATCCTAATTGGGATTTGTAACATATGTGATTGGAGGTTGAAGTTACCGATTGGTATAAAAGCAAACGGAGCAAACGGACCGGTAAAAAACAATTGTCTAGAGTTAACGGCCGGGCCGATCGATGCTAACGGAGCTCGGGGTTTGCATTTGGTTCAACAGCCTAGTTATCTTATGTAAAGCAGGCCCATTGGACAGCGCTCGGTCGTTCAGTAGCCCATGCACGTACATGCTACACTCGTTCGAATAAATAGGTGCGGCTGCAATCTCTGTAAGCCCTTTGCAAAATATGGAAGCGTGGATGGAAAAAATGTATTAATCATCCTACGGGTGGTGATGAGTAGTTTTAGGGGGGCGGGGGGCGGGGTCGCTACCATAAACAATACTAATAATTAACGCCAGCTATATATCAAAAAACTAGTAAGGCCTTAAAAGGTTTAAGAAATGTATGTATGCGCCGTCGAGATCTCACGTGGTATTCATGATCATTGGTTTGTAATTTGAGGTCCGGGGTGGGTTCAAAAATTTAAAAATGTTATCATTCTATATGTCCCACGATTAAAAGCTTTAATACGAAAATCTATAGCTTCAAATAACCCAGGAGTCTCTATTTCACATTTAAAGGCCTACAGGTCAGACTAGAAGCTATTTCTGCTCAGTAACAGTCAATACAAATATTACAATTTACCACAAAAAATAAAGAGTTGAGACGTGCTCGAGCTCGATAACCCTCTGTTAATATGGTGACCGGCTTGCAGTATTGCAGAATGACGCCATTGATGGTGGTTGGGTTGTCGTGATTTTGCACCAATTGTTCTTAAGGTGCCTACGCGGTCTTTTGGTGATGGATGGCTCAATGCGCGCGGCACGCCCGACGGTATAATCACTTCCCACCCGGTAATGAAAACAGCTTACAAATGCATGCGGCACGCGCAAATGATGCAAAAAATATATAGCTGATTAATAGAGAACCATTTGTAGCCTTAATAATTTTTTACTTACTTACTTACATGCTGATTAATAGATTTGAACGAGTACATGTATATAAACTTCGGCCAGGGACCAAATCTTTAAGCTTCTAAAAATCATTTTAAAGTATCATAGATGACAAGAAGCAACGAATTTGAAACAATGTTCCAGCCAATTAAGGTCGGCAACCTCTCCCTAGAACACCGAGCCGTGCTTGCTCCACTAACTCGATGCCGGGCAGACTATTATGTTCCACGTGACGAGAGCATCCAGTACTATGCGCAACGTGCCAGTACTCCACCTGGTGGGCTGCTAATCGCCGAGGGTACCGTTGTATCTGCACAGGCTGGTGATGGTGTTGGTGTCATGCCGGGGATTTGGACCAAGGAGCACATCTCGCAATGGCGGAAAATCACCAATGAAGTCCACTTGAAGGGTTCATCAATTTTTCTGCAGCTTATCGCACTGGGGTGGAACCACGACTCCCCAGCCGCGTTGAACAATGCAGGGTTTGAATACGTCAGCGCTAGTAATATGGACCGGCCAGGCGCGCCCAGCACTGATATTACGCCACGCGCGTTGACCACCAAAGAGGCCAAAAGCTACGTGGCTGATTTTACAGCCGCGGCTCGTAACGCTATTGAGGCTGGGTTTGACGGGGTGGAAATCCACGCTGCTAATGGCTACCTACTAAACCAGTTCTTGTCTGAAAACTCAAATAACCGGACTGACGAATATGGAGGGAACATTGAGAACCGGTCTCGTCTTATTCTAGAGGTTGTGGATGCCGCAGTGGAGGCTATCGGCGCGGAAAAGGTTGGGATTCGATTCAGTCCGTGGTCTCATTTCGGTGGGATGGACTTTGGCGTGTCCCCCATCCCTCAATACGCGCATGTAGTGGCCGAGCTTGAGAAACGTGGCGTGGAAGAGAATAAGCGACTGGCATTTTTACATGTTATTGAGCCGCGGATTGAAGGTAACACAACAGACTATGACCGGGAAATCAAAGGCACAAACGAGTTTCTAGCAGAAATCTGGTCTGGCAAGTTGATCCGTGCTGGCAACTTGGCCCACGATATAGATGCTTTGAAGAAAGTGCTGCAAGATAACCGATCGCTTCCTGCTTTCGGGCGGTATTTCATTTCCAACCCTGACTTGCCAGCACGGATTCGAGATGGCGTGGAGCTAGCTAAATACAATCGGGGCACCTTCTACACTAAGGGGGAGGTTGGGTACACTGACTACCCTTTCGCAATCAAAGCATAAGTAATAATACGTTTAACAAGCTCGATCGAGTAACTCGTCAATATCCTCCTCCGAGAGGTCAGTAGAAGGTAATATACGGGCTTCAGCCGCATCCCCTCCACGAACGGGACGGTATCGACATATGTGCATACGTATCGATATCAAGCACTGATCTGTTCTTGTAGTCATCGTAATGTTTTGTCGGCCAGAGATTGTCCCTGCGCCAATCCCAAATTGAATAAATCCTAGCTCTGAGTACAGGTTTATCATTCCGGCTACGATATCATAGACTGGTTTAACCCAAACGCAGTCTCAATCGGCAACTTTGCGGATATATACACCTATAAATGCACAGTTCGGGTAAGATATAGATATACACCTCATATCAATAGTAGTCGACACTAGACTGATCCACACCCCTAGCACTCACCCCATGCGGCTCACAACTCTCTATTCCTCCCAACCCACGGCTTGTGTCGATCATTTGACCACGCGAACTCACCCACATCTCAAAGTTTCAGAGTAGGCAACAAACAACAACAAAACAAACAACAACAACAAAATCCGCGGGCAACAAAGTTAAGGCCTTTCTATGGACCCCTCAAAACCAAAATCTTTTTGTGTTTTTATTTTTTTTTCTCTCCTTTTTTTTTCAACTCCCTAACCTTCACATATTTTTTTTTTTCTATAAAAGTATTAAACCACCATCTTGGGAACTCAATCTTAACACACACACACACACACAGAGATAGTCCATAATGGCGGATAAACGATCGTTAAGATCATCTTCCCCGTCGAAACGTCGGTCGTTGGTATCAACAACCAGCCCGTACAAGCAACAACAACAGCAGCATCAGCAACAAGCGGCCACCGATTTGCGCAAATCGCAAAGCGTGCACAACACAAACAGCCAATTCTCAGACCCGATACCAGTGCTGGAACCGTCAGCTCCGTACAAAGTTTCGCCGCAATCAGAGTCCAACAGCAGGAAGTTTTCAGGCGACGGTGGTGGTGGTGGTGGCGGCGGTGGTGGTGGTAACGACTCATCCTCCACGCCAGGGCTGGACAGAAACAACAACAAAGACACAACCACACCGCCTCCAGAGGACAAGACGATAAACGTCAAGGTTGTTGCGATTGGGGACGGTAATACTGGCAAGACATGTTTACTAGTCACCTATACCAACGGCTACTTTCCAGAAACATATGTGCCGACCGTATTCGAAAACTACCTTACCAAAGTTCGCGGGCCAAAGGATCAGGAGATTGAGGTCGCGCTGTGGGACACTGCAGGCCAGGAAGAATACGATAGGCTTCGAGCCTTGTCATACCCAGAAGTCAACGTCCTGCTCGTTTGTTTTGCCATTGACGCCCCGGCTTCACTAAGTAATGTGTACGACAAGTGGATCCCGGAGATTACGCACTACTGCCCTGACATCCCCTTCATTCTTGTGGGGCTGAAAACAGACCTGCGAACTGACGACGAGTCGCTGGAACGGCTAAAGTCAAAGGGTCAGCGACCAATCACCCCAGACGAAGGGAAAAAGGCTGGGCAACGAGCAGGCGCGTACCGGTACATGGAGTGCTCGTCCAAAAATCGTGAAGGCGTTTCTAGCGTGTTCAACCAAGCCATCAGCATTGTCTTGAAGGAGAGGAATGGCGAGCAACTGCAACCGCAGTCAGATGTAGCGACTAGCGGGACCCGCCGCGAACTGCCAAAGATTCCGCAAAACGCTTCTACTGCCAACAAACACAACGACGTTAACGAAAATTATAGAGGATCAAAATCAAGAAAGAAACGACATAGATGTATAATATTATGAACAAAAACCCTACTCACGCTTAATCCCCCCTTTTATCGTCATTTGTTGATAATGTTGATGATGTTGTCGGCTGCTTCACGTCCTGGTAAAACTTTGACCACAGATCGCCCACGTTTTCAAACTCTTTCCCTACCGACACGACGTTTTCTAGCGAACGGTTCAGCGCGTTCATGTTGGATAGCACGTTTTCCATGTTGATGGAAATGTCGGCGAGCAGGGCATCGCGCTGCTGTTCAAAATACGACCGGTCTGACATAATTTTGTCGTTGGGAAGAAAAAACGGAAATTTTCCTCATCAACACTAGAAGAGAAAAGCAAAGAAAAAAAAAGTAATGTCGCTTGAAGATGAGCTCATGGCGGATTTTGGCGAATCTGACGTGGAAGAAGACAAGCAAGAGGATGACGAGTTTGGGGATAAGGTGGATAAGGCCATGACGGGCATTAAACAGAACGAGCAGGACGCCACCACCGAAAATATATTAGCCAGTTTGGACCTTACGGGAGCTGATCTGGAGAGCGTATCTTCGCTAATGAGCCAGTTATCTCCCGTGCTGACCCGGATACGAACCGACGAAATGCCCACACCAAAGTCACTATTTGGCACAAACATTGAGACCCACCCTTCATACACTCTACTAGTCGACGCAAACAACTATGCAGTACAGATCGACAATGAGCTGCTCATTGTGCATAAGTTTCTAGCGACAAACTACTCGAAACGGTTCCGCGAACTGGCACAGATCGTCCAGCACCCTATCGACTATGCAAAAGTGGTACAGGCACTGGGTAATGACGATGAGCTGAATAAGGAGCGGCTAAAGTCTTTCCTCCCAGCTCCTACCGTTATGGTCATTACCATGAGCGCGTATCAGAACCAAGGCGAAAAACTGAGCGAGTACGAGCTGGATCAGGTTATGAAAGCGTGCGATCTGTTGTTGACACTTGATTCGGCAAAGCATGAGATTACAGAGTTTGTATCATCTAGGCTGTCCATTTTCGCACCAAACATTACGCAGATTATCCCGTCTCGGACTGCGGCTCAGATCCTGGGGTTTGTAGGCGGGTTGCGTGGGCTTGGGGCAATGCCCAACTCAAACGTTCCGTCGCTGGGGAATAAACGGCAGGTGGGGATTGGGTTTGGACTGACTGGTGTGCAGAGACAAGGGTTTTTGTTCTATACCGATCTCGTTCAGAAAATGCCGCAGGATAAACGTACACAAGCAATGAAGATGATTTCCGGGAAACTCGTCCTTGCCGCTCGTGTCGACGCCCAGCATTCTTGCCCTGATGGGTCGATGGGGCTGACGTGGCGGAAAGATATCAACGATAAGCTTGATAAGATGGTCGAACCGCCTGAAGTCACAAAGACAAAGGCCTTGCCCGTGCCGACCGAACAGCAAAAGAAGAGAAGAGGCGGGCGCAAGTTTAGACGGTTGAAGGAGCTTAACGGCGAGACTGAGCTGCAAAAAGCGCAAAATAGAGTCGTGTTTAACGCCCAGATTGGTGATTATGGCGATGATGAGGACAACGTGGTGGCTAAAAATGCCTTCACTGGGAACGTCAAGGTGAGTGCAAACCGGGGCAAGCTCAACAAGAAGAACCAGGCTAGACTGGACAGAATGAAACAGACACACCAGAATATCGAGCTGCCTAGTAGTAGCACCGAACCCTCCGTGCAACAACCCAAACCAGAATTCTCTTCAAACATGTCACGAGATTGGTTCAGTAACAAGCGTAAACTAGAAGACGCGCCTGAGTCGGCATCAAAACGGGGGAAGTGATATCTGGCTCCGTTTTTTTTTTTTTCTTCTTTATTTATTTTTGAGATATACATTCTAATGAGATTGAGTAATGAAAGTTTCAATCTGCTTGTTATGGAAACCCTCCTGCGTATCAAGTTTTGACTATTATAAACTATAGAACGGTTATTTTCAGTATTCAACGAATTCATCCCATTTGTTCATTACTTTGGAAGGTTGGCCTTCACACGGTCCATACTTTCCCTCCATAATTGGTCTGGTTGGTACATCTCCCCGCCCGAGTAGTGTAGGCAGTGACCACAGACCCGTTTGCTATCAAGACTTGGTAAACGCTCAGCCACCAAGTCACAAACGCAGTCGCAAAGGCTTCCATCTTTAAAATCAAGGTCATATTCTATCCATCTCGCCGCAGGAGCATATAATATGTGGGTATGCGGCCCAACATAGTTTAGATTAGGTAGCCGGAACCTTCTGTAGTTGACAGGTACAGTTTCTTTGAAAAGGCAAATATTAAACACATCCTCATTTTCATAATCCATCCTGTTAAAACGCTGTATGTTGTGAACTCCATCGGGGGCTGTATGCTTGTTTCGCTGCACTGGTAGGATCTCTAGTCGTTCAAGTTGCGGGCAAAATTGTGCTATGCCCTCACAATCAATCATACTGAGCGTGTTTGACCACGCAGTCAGCTCCGTGCTGTCTCTGTCCAGACAAATGACTTTAAGGTTTGGACAGTGCCATAAACTTCTTACCAGGTGGCTTATATGCGGCGAGGAGATGAACTTAGGATACAAGTGCCACCCCGTCCACAAGAACTTTGTCAGATTTGGAGCACACATTAGTACCCTGAAAGAGTTGTCGAAATTGCGCCCTTCTAAATGCAGCTCAGTCAGTCGGTAAAGGAGGACAGTGGATAGCATACCCCGCATGGGCAAAAAAAAGTATACAGCGTCATCCTGGGGGCCAAACGTATGCTCTTTCACTCGAGACCTGTTGCTTTCGGTGTCAATACACAGCCGTTCCAAACTGCGAAACCTATTGAGCTGTTGAATACGTATGGTAGCAAAATCAAACACGGTCAGGACCAGTTCACGTAGACTAGTATTCACGGGTCCGATTCGAGGAGCAAATGTCCAATATTTCTGCCGGTGGTAGTAGGGCATTCGGCATTTTATCAAGGATGTGTTTGACTGCAAGAGTGTTAACGGTTCAGTTTCCCGCGTGACGTGAACTTGGAGCTGTTCCTCTGTCAGTCTCGCGCTCACCATAAATTCCAGGATTGAGAATGAATCCGCCTGAAGTGCCTGGACCAGCAGCTGCAAACTTCCATCCGTAAAGTTTTTGCTTTCGTTATGGACCATACACAGCTTGGTGACCTTTTGTATCGGGGCCCCCTCGCAAGCCAACCGAAAGAGCTGCATGGGTAGACTGCCATTAACAAAAATAAAAACAAGACGGGGAGAGCACTTTATCAGATTTGCAAGTGAATCCTGAGCCTGCGCTTTTATACCAGAACTGATACCGTAATCTGTGATTCCCCCGAGAAGTAGCGCGACAAGCCTTTTAAATTTCATGATCATGGGTGTCTTGTTGATAGTGGTACGCACGTGGAGATTGTATAGCATATTCATAGTGACGGCCAACTTACTGCATGACTCTGTATACCGGACGATGCGATATTTACTCGGGCACAAGTTTATATGATCAAGACATGGAATATTGGGTGGCATGTTAGCGAACCCCCAGAGTTGCGATACACAAAGTTCAAACAGACATTTGTTTACCCGTACCAATGAAGCCAAGTCGGTAGGGTTTAGGTGTTCCACTACCATAGAAACTAGCTCGCAGATTTGAAAAAAAAGCTGATCTGGTGGCTCGTTCATAGCAATCAATATAAGGTGTTAAAACTAGAGCGCGGTTTATTGTGTATTTGTCCCACCCTTTTCGAGTTCGCGTGGCACGCGCGTAGTTACTCAGTGCTTATATAAGCAACGCCTATATAAACACGGAAAAGTGTGGGAACACCTTTTCTCTTCAGACGCGCTTTTTTTTTCTTTCTTTCTATAACTCTTTTCCGTTCCTACTTGTTGCCACTTTTTTTCTTCATTCCCCCCTGCTCCATTTCAAGCTGCGGAGGGTACATCACCGTCATAAGACGCTCGAGGGAAGGCAACTAAGTTGCTCAAGAGCAGTACGCTCCATAGCCGAGCCTTCCCAATACCTGTCTTCACCGTCAACCACCTTATTGTGCTGTCTGTTACGGCGCTTAAGAGGGTCTACCTAGAAAATCGTTTCAGTCTCGTCTCTGGTGTCGCGCTTTACAGTCTGTTTTTTCGTTTGTTCTTTTTTTTTTTTCAAAGACGCGTTTACATGGCAGTTCTTTCTCTGATTTTCAACTGTATTTGAGCGATTCCGGGTTGGCGGGTTTGATACGATTGGCAAGACTCTTTTTCGTGTTTAGTGGACAGCACAGGAAAATTAGAAGAAAGAACCTTGCCCGTTGCGTTTGACTCGTCGATACAGGCGGTGATCCCTTTGATGGCGTACTAAAGAGCATTTTAAGGGGGGCAGATTGCGAGTGGGGTGAAGAAGAGGTTTCGTGCAATAACGTTCGCCTATGTTGTCCTTATACCTGTGGTTCGCTACGGGTAAGTTTAACGGGAGTGGTGTGGGCGAGGTAAGTTGGGGGACCTTACTTTTTCAACCTGTCAGAGAAGGTGGAATTGGAAAGAGATGGGAAGAGAAAAATGCGTGTTTCCGTTTGTTCATCAAACGTCATGTGAGTGTTTTAATATATACAAGAGAACAATTGTGCTAACATGACTCGAGGAAACATTTTATTCGGTGGACTTTGCGCCAATGCTGCTGGCCGAGCACTTTCGCATCTCTTGTAAAAGATCGAAACACTTGGACCGCATGGTAGGGTTGTCCACCACGCACTGCTCGTACGCCTTCATTGGCTTCTCGCAGTCCTTTAGGATCTTTACAAACGATGGGACCTCAGTCCGCACGCACTTTGCCAGCTTGTCCTGCTCTTCAATGCACTTGCTAGCATCGCCCTGGCCTAGACACTTGTGGTAATCTAGAAATTGCGTAGGGCAGTATTTGGCGACCTTTTTTTTTTTTGGGTGTTAGTTAGCGGTGGTTCAGTTCCGTTGTTTCATACATCTTCGACAAGGGCTTGGTCTAATAGAAGGGACATGTTGTGATGGTGAAATTTTTTTCTGCTTCAGCCTCCCCTCCCAACCAAAACCCACTAACAATTAACGACGATATATAGTTGGAACAATAGCAGCCGCGTCGTTTTATTTATTTTAATAGAAAGGGGTGCAGAAGTCTTGAATTTTAAATTCGTATCATTATAAAGCTCGCGGAAATAAATCTCGTTTAATTCTTTTGTTTGTTTTTGTTTACTTCGTTCTAAGCATGTGTGAATGTTTCGTGTTTATTATATAATCCCAAATCCAACCAAAAACAGCGGAAGAAAAAAAAAAAAAATTGTTTTTCCAACACGACACAACAAAAACACATGGCAACGAGAACTAGCGCAGTCCCACCACGCGTCTCATCGCGCACACTCCACATTGGCGATGAAGTGACCCTCCCAGACGGTCAACAAGGCATTTTGAAATATGTTGGCAAGATCCACGGCAAGCCTGGCGAGTACGCCGGGGTTGAGCTACACGAGGAGTATGCTCATTCCGGGCGGCACAGTGGCGAGTATCAAGGCCATCAATACTTCAAGACAGGGAAACCAAACTCTGGGCTTTTCCTGTCGTACAGCAAGTTGATTGGCGCGACGACTCGACCGGCCAGTTCCACAGCCACAATGCATCCACCACCACCACCACCACCACCATCATCACAACAACAACAACCGCCCGCGGTGACTACACCATCAGGGAATAAACGGCTTTCACTAGCCGGGAAGGCATCATTGGCGGCTCCTTCGCCAATGTTTGCGCATAAAAAGTCAATGTCGACCACGCCGGATCGTATGAAACGACCTACCATGCCTGGTTCTGTCTCCACTGCCTCCGCTGCCCCACCGGGTAGCAGGCGCCAGAGCATGACTCCACAAACGGCTGGGAATACTCGCCGGGCGAGTCGTATGTTTGGCGGGGGTGGCAGTAGCAATGGGAGTATAGATGAGAGCCCGTCTAAACGAGCTGGGCGGGTTACCGGATATCACTCGATTAGTGAGAGCACCACGGGGTCTGCAGGCAGTTCTGCGAGTGCTGAAGAGATTGCCGCATTATCCAAAGAGCTGCGGCAATCTCGTCAGCAGAATGACGAAAAAGACGAGCAGCTGCGGCAACAGGGTGAAGTGTTGCGGGATTTGGAAAAGTCGGTTGAAGAGTACGCGTCGTTGGACAATACCAACAATAACAATGACAACCAAACTCTTCTGCTTGAGGAAAAGGATCAAAAGATTTCCAGTATGAAACACGAGTTTGAAGCGAAACGGCAGGAATTCCGGGAAACTATCGACAGTTTGGAGCAGGAAATGAGCGAGATGAGTTCAGTTTATGAGAGCGAGATTCGCGCGTTGAAAAACAACATGGGCCAAGCTGAAGAAGTGGTCAATCGAGTAGTCGAGCTGGAAAAGTTTGTCGAAGAGCTGGAGCAGGGTCTCCAATCTTCTCAACGAAATGAACAAAACGCAAAAGCTCAACTATCCCGGCTAGCCGATATTGAAAACAAGCTTTTGGATAAAGAACAGGAATTGAAAGAGACGCGTGAGTCATTGGATCAATGCCGGGAGTTGTTGAACTCTGGTCCCGAACCACCGACGGCGGCGACGGCGGCGGCGGCTCCTGTAAACGACAATCTGGAAAAACAACTAGAACATGAACGAGAAGAATGTAAACGACTGGAAGGGTTATTAAACGAGCAGTTGGAAAGCGGCGAGGATTTGGAAACGGAACGGCTGGAACGTAAACGACTGGAGCAGTTGGTTGAACAGCTCCAACAAGAAAAAGACGAAAAGGAAAAGGAAAAGGAAAATCAAAACGAGACCACGACCATGCATACAAACACAAAAGAACTAGAAACTGAACGAGACGCACGAAAGAAACTGGAAACAGAAGTGGAGAAATTGGAATCCATGCTGGAGACTAAGATTTTTAGAGAAAATGAACTGGAAAAGGAGGTGGAACAGCTGCGTAAGATCCGAGCCGCATCGTCATCTTCAACGACCACTGGTACCACGGACGAGCCAGTCACCCCAACCATCCAATCACCCAAACAAATCATTAACAGCGACAGTACCAACGAGCCATCATCCACAACTGTTACTACCCCGGCAAAGGTCGACCCAGCCGCGGGTCGTAAACTCTGGTGCGGGCTTTGCGAACGTGAAGGCCACGAGTCTCTAGATTGCCCATTCGAGGATGAGGATTTCTAGGCTGATAAGTAGTAGCAGACTGAGAATTTTAAAAACAAATAAAGAAAAAAAACTTGTACAAGATTATATTACTATGAAGCTGCTGGTTTTGGTACTGGAGGTGCTTGTCGCATGCTTGGAATGGCAAAGTCCATATAACAAGTTAGCATACCGATCATTGCGGTGACTAGCGTGATCCATGCTGGTTGGCCCTGGCCATCGGATGTACTTGGTTTAACAGATGGTTCGTTGAGGAATTGCTGCACGGCAGTGAACATGGCGGCCCAGGCGAGAAGCTTGTTTCGCATAAACATGGCCGCTAGTGGTAGCGTCGAGGTGAACATTGCGGAGGCTTGCTCGCTAGCAGCCTTGTCCGGTACATGACGGTATGGCACAACCAAGTCGGACCGTCGTTTGTCTACTGCTGTTACTGCCATTGTTGGATTTTGATGTAAAAAAATATATATAAAAAAAAGAGGGGTGATGTGTTTTTGTGTGTTGTGTGTGCGCGCAAAAAACTGATCTCCCAACGGCCGGCGGCGTAATGTCGGAATTCCGATAGAATACGGGGTGCACACATTACGCGTAACATGTTCTTGCAAATATAGCAAGAGGGGCCAAACTTTTAAATTTGTTCTGGTTTCATTCAAAATTACAATAATGAGCCAAATTTGGCAAAGTCTACTTGCTCTTTATGTTCTTGCCCACCAACAGCGTACCCAACCCGCAGCCGCAGCTTGACAGCAGTGCCAGGGTTACCACTCACCTTCATCACCTGAGATGCAGTCTCCCCAGCAGCAACGGTAGTCGAGGAGATACCTTGCAGTTGCAATTTCTGTGACTTTGGCACGGCAACTTGCAGGTTCACGTTTGTAATTTCATCACTACCGTTTGCGTAAAACTTGGCAGTAATTGTAGTAACCCCCGGCCCAGGGGTCTGCGCTTGCGGCTCAAACACCACCTGCAGTCCATTGGCATTATAAGCTTCAATCTCTTCAACCGCTGGAGAAGCAGTAGTAGTAGTAGCAGCAGCAGCAGCAGCCGGCGGTGGGGGTGTTGACGACGCGCCACCAAGCCCCAATAAATCATCCATGTTGGACGATGGCGTGGATACTTGTGGTGGTGGGGTCTGCGCGGATGGTGAATCAAACAAGTCCAAAATACTCTGGTTCTTGTTGGATGATTGAGCCAATGGCGCTGGAGTGGAGGAGGTAGCAGCAGAAGGTGATGCGAAAATGTCTTCCAGAACATTTGCCGATGACGATGATTGCGGGGAGGCAACACTAGAATCGGCATCGCCAGTCGTCAAGTCCAGCAACAATTCCATATCACTAGCCGGTTGGGCTTGTCCCTGTTGACTACCCTTTCTAGCAGTAGGCCGCATGTTTGACTTTTTCTTCTTGTCTGTTTGATACCGCGTAGACAAATCCTCACGCAGTTCTGGTGCAGGCATCTTTTCCAGCACCCCGCGCCGCACGCTATCATAATTGAACAGCTTACCATACTCGGCAACTCGCTGCTGAAGCTCAATATCCAACGACGCAGTTCGGGAACCGAGCAATCGCCGGATTCGTTCAACTTCACCCGCGTCGGATAGTCGTGTAGTCAGCTTCATCAACGAGTTTGCCACATACTCCTTCACCACATCAGTAGCGTACGATGAGTCAATGATTGTTTCTAGCTGGTTCACCAGGTCCGCTTCATGCACGACGATAGTCTCCTCTGCGTCAGTGAAGGACCCACCCTTCAAAAGCGCAGACCCATATTCACCAATCAGCCAGCAGCCGACCAAAGTAAGTCCCTGTTGAGTGATATCCTGGTTCAACGCGCAATAAAGCTTTTGAACAGTGTATAGCTGCAGTTTTTCATCACAGGTAATGACAAGCGTGATAAACGAGCTTAGCACATTCTCCTTAACGTGGTTACCGGCTAGTTTCAACGCTCGTAGGATGGTATCAATATGCCACCGTTTGTTTGGGGCGAACCGTTCCGCGCTCATGGCGATTTGAGATACCAAATTTGACTTGAATTCGGCATCGGCAGTCTCCAAAAACGCCAATAGTTCACGTACAAGCACTCGAATGTTTTGCTCATTGATTAATGCATACGATAGCTCCAAAGCACGTCGCCGGATCGAAATATCGCCGTCTTGCAGACACTCCAGGATCGTACTTCGGTGTCGTTGCACGGCAGTTGGTTCAACCTCAATCACCTTCAACAGGGTGTTTAATGCAACGTACTTGGTGTTATTGTCCTTGGTGGCCAGGAATTTACCGAGAATGTTGACGGCCAACACTCGTAGACCGGAATCGGCTTCAATGCCAAAGATTGTTAGGACAGCTTCATATAGAACCGAATTTCCCACGTTTTTGGAAGAGTCCGTGTTGGAAGCCACCTGGGCCAAAATGTCGCTCATCTTTTCAGACGCGGAGGGGTCGTTGGCACCAATCAGTCGCAACAACCGCAGTATCTTGACTTGCAAGAATGGGTCTGTAATACCAGTCACGTCGTGTTCTGGTGCGTACCCCGAGCTGCTTAGTTGTTTGAGCTGCTTGATAAGGGTTGGCACTAGCGGCGTGAAATGCTCGACTACTGCTGGGTTGTGGTCACACATATCTGCAATCAGCGACGTGCCGCAAAGCAAAACACCGTGGTTTTTATCGTTCAAGAGAAGCTTGGCCTTGTCGATATAGTTTTCCTCCAGGTCTGGAACCCGTCGAATCAACCGCATGGCACAAAGAGCAGCCTTCTTCTTCAAGTATGGGTTTGACGACGACATGATCTTTTCAATCTGAACATTCACATCTCGCGCCATCTCCTGGGACGCAATGTTGCCTAGTGTGCATAGCGCCAACGAGACTACGTATTGGTTTGCATGCGCCAAATCGTTTGATAGCGAGTTTGTTACCAACGTCAACACTTCCTGGCTCTCATCCAATAGCAGCATTGTGCCGAGATACCCTAGCCGTTTATCGGTGAATTTGGTCGTGGCTAGTAGTTTGAGGCATTCCACTTGACCAAAATGCGTTCGCTCACCGAGTGTGAAAAGGTACAGTAGTTTGGCCACATTAGCCCTTCGCACCGATTGGTCAGCATGATTGTCTCGAAAGCTTGTCCGGATTGCTGCACTCTCTTTCTGTATCACCGCTCGTTCATCTGCCAGCGTTTTTGACGCTCTGACTGCCTTGATGAAGGATTTAAGGCTCGTCATAGTTTGATTAATTGGGGAGTCTTAACGTTCGTGTGTGTGTTTGAAATTTTAGCGGGTGGTTTTTTAACGTTGGGAGAGATTCAAATTGAACACGAAATATATAAAAAAAAAAAAAAAAATCGAGGGAAGATTTGAAAAGGGGCACTTTTGAGAGCTTTAGCTGTGCACCGGACTCGAAATGGTCTGAATCTGGTCAACGCCTCTCATGGTCAAGATTATCAGGATAATCAGATTGAACAAATATTCTTAGAAACAGTTAGGCATGTATACCTTCTTCGGTAACATTAGCATCTAGTACATTCTGTATCAGATAGACTCTCCTCGAGATAATACACAACTCCAAAGCAGCTGAGATCGAACGAGAGGCCGATGAAAAGGTGGTTGAAGCGGTGATCGAGTTCGCCAAAAGTGGTACAAAGTATCGTACACGTTCTCATCTAGTAGCAGCTGAGGATAGTAGAAGCCTGTGCCAGGCAGAGACTTTGTCTCCTCCAGGTACTCCAAGTGCGGCCCTACTAATCTAACCAGTGGATAAAATAGAAACAGAAACAGGAAACAAAAACAATTGTTTACTAATTGAGTTGGAACCGAAACCAAGATATCTTGGCTATATTCTTCCTCCTCAGGGGTGTGGCGAACGGAGAAGACGCGGACATACTTTGTTTGGACGAGCTCCATATCCGAGACCCTTCGGAGATACGTGGTGGTGGCGAATATCAGAACCATTTAAATAGCAGCCTCTTCCGGATCGAATCTGCTTATTTATCAACAATGGCTGCTACTACTACTACTACTACTACTACTACCAGCACTACAATGGAATACCAAAATCTGGGTGATTCAGGCCTAAAAGTGTCCAAGGTGATCCTTGGCTGTATGGGTTACGGCAAGCGGGAGTGGCAGGGGTATACCCTTGACAAGGACATCGCGGAAGAGCGTGAGAAGATTTTTGACATGCTTCAAACCGCGTATGACAATGGGATCCGGACGTGGGACACTGCTAACGCCTATTCTAACGGTGCCAGTGAGGAGGTGATTGGCGATTTCTTGCGAGAACGTAAAATCAACCGGTCCACCGTCACCATCCTCTCCAAGTGCTGGTTGTACACCCACGACGACCCGGAGTTGGAGTTTAACTCCATGAACCAAATCAACCGAAAAGGTTTGTCCAGAAAACACATTATGGACGCTGTTGAGGCATCCACCAAACGACTCGGCACGTATATTGATGTTTTGCAGATTCACCGATACGACAGTGACACTCCTATCAAGGAGACAATGAAGGCACTGCACGATGTTGTCCAATCAGGTCAGGCACGGTACATTGGCGCCTCATCCATGCGGACTTTTGAGTTTGCTGAGATGCAGTTCTGCGCTGAACTCAACGGATGGACAAAATTCATCTCCATGCAAAACGGTCATAACTTGTTGTACAGAGAAGAGGAGCGAGAGATGATCCCGTACTGTAAAAAGACCGGAGTCACCTGTATCCCATGGAGCCCAATCGCTCGTGGGCTGCTAGCCAAGCCAAACAACTCTGAAATCTCTGAACGTCATCAACATGATCTGTGGTTAAAGTCGGTCAAGGAGCAAAACGAGATTATGAAAATGGCCAACGTCAAGCCGATTATTAACGATGTGCTTGGTGGTGACACCACCTCTATAGAGATTGTCAACCGAGTTGAAAAGGTCTCCAAAGATATCGGCAAGACCATGGCCCAGGTCGCCATTGCTTGGTGTATCGCCAAGGGCGACTGCCCAATTGTTGGTGTCAACTCAGTCCAACGAATGAAAGACACCGCGGAAGCTGTTCATGTCAAGCTCACTGATGAACAGATTACGTACATGGAAGCACCGTATGTTCCTCGAAATGTTAGCGGCCATGATTAATTAATGTCTTTCAGTAACATGTATATGGTATTTAATTCGTTCTCTCTGGTTAATTATTGGAGTAGCCTGCAGGTATACACTTGAGTGGCCAATATTAAAGAGGTGACCATGAATTGTTACCAATAAGTGGTTCAAGGGATTTGCGCGGCTGAACGAGCGAGCAGCTGTTT
>JAJLUJ010000238.1:0-19564 GCA_030564235.1 Blastobotrys elegans
TGTCAAAGAACAAGAGCAATGAGCAAGAGCAATGATCAAAGAGCAAGAGCAATGAGCAAGAGCAATGAGCAAAGAGCATGTCTACTTTGCTACATCTTCTTCTCTTTGAGTAACTATATAAAGTGGGGATTTTACCCACTACTGTTTTATTCTATATCCAATTTATTATATTCTTTATTACTTTACTTAATTCTAACAATACGACGTGACAAGCCACTTTGGGTCCGTTTGTTTACTGTCTGTAATTTTCTCAGAACACAACACGCCATACTCACACACACACACACAAAGAAAAAAAATATAAATAGCTACCATTTCCCATGCCCCTCCTTCTTCTCCTTTATCAACGACAAATGAAACTTTCTTTACTGTTAGCAGTAAGTGCGGCAGTCAATGCGGCTGCCCTTCCTGATGACAAGAACGCAGAGGCCACAAAAACGGCCAAACCAGACCCATCGTTCACCTCCAGCCAGCTTGCCGAGTTGTGGAAAGGGATGACGGTAAAGACGGCAGACGTGACCACGGTAGTAAAGGGGGAACCTCTACCATCCAGTGAGCTTGTCCGACCGCCAGACATGCCTGTTTTCGACTACAAGGACGACCTCAAGCTTCCAAAAGACTTCATATGGGGTGTAGCCGGGGCAGCATTCCAAATTGAAGGCGCCGCTGCCGCTGACGACAAGGGCCCGTCAATCTGGGATAAGATCACGCACTTGCCAAAACTGATCAAGAACAATTCCAACGGGGATATCGCCGACAACCATTACTACCTGTACGAACAAGACGCGCAACGGTTGAAAGCTCTCAACATCCCGTACTACTCCCTAACCATCTCCTGGCCGCGCATCTTCCCGTTCTGCAACGGGACCGTCAACCAAGCCGGCCTCCAGCACTATATCGACGAGGTGGATTACGTGAAGAAGCTTGGAATCGAGCCAATCGTCACTCTATTCCACTGGGATTTGCCCCTGGCCTGTCAAAACGCGTACGGCGGGTGGCTAGGCGACCAAGTGGTGGAGGATTTTGGCAACTACGCGCGAGTCGTGTTTGAAGCATTGGGCCCAAAAGTCAAACATTGGTTTACAATCAACGAGCCAGAGATGGTCGCCTTGCACTACCAAGGCTTTGCCGCACTTTTACCAAACAACACCCTAAACTTTAACGGCATGGACCCCAAAAAAGTACCATGGAAGGCAGGTCACAATGTATTGCTTGCCCACGCAAAGGCTGTTGGTATTTTCAAAAAGGAAATCAAGCCAAAGTATGGCAAGCACATGAAAATTTCCATGAAACATTCCTTCCAAATGAGCTTCCCGCAAAGAACTCAAAACAAGGAGGACTGGAAGGCGTCCAACCGGAGTGTTGATTTCAACATTGGCTGGTTCGTTGAGCCATTGTACGGAAGCGGCGACTACCCAAAATCCATGCGCAAGACTCTTGGCGAGAAGCTGCCGAAATTCACCCGAAAGCAGAAAAGAAGTATTAAAGGTTCTAGTGACTACTTGTCGTGGGATGGGTATACTAGCAACCTGTGCCGAGCTCCAGAAGGCGGCGTCGACGCCTGCATCAAGAACGCTTCCCACCCACTCTACCCAGCCTGCGCGCAGGTGGTGTATAAAGATGAAGACGGCCGGCAGATTGGCCAGTTCTCATCCACCGGGTCTACCTGGCTATACTCTACCGCTGATCTGGTACGCGATACTTTTAAGGAGCTACAAAGACGGTGGAAACCAAAAGGCGGGTTCATGCTTACTGAATGGGGGTTTTCCATCCAAGATGAGTCGTTGATGCCGCTGGAAAAGGCATTGACTGATACCCACCGCGTTGATTACTATGAAAAATACATGGAAATGATCTTGCATTTGGTACATGATGATAAGATCAAACTGAAAGGCGCCATCGCCTGGGCCGTCATGGATAATTTGGAATGGCTCGAAGGCTACTGGTCAAGATTTGGCCTCCAATACGTCAACTTTACCACCCAAGAACGTCACTTTAAAAAGTCGGCGTTTGTCTTTACCGACTTTTTCAACAAGATGGTTAAAGTTGACGAAAAGTAGGTTAAAAATATAGTCAGCTCTAGAGAGAGAGGGAGGCGCACGAGCAAGAGGTCAATATACATACATTAAACCTGAAACCCCATTACGATAAACTAGCTGCATGCTATCAAAGGTCCGCGCGTTTTGGATTAATACAATCACCACAACCGCCGCTCCTCACCATTCGAACACCGCAACACCCCGTGGGTAAATTTTGGCACTGATTGGGGGTGGTCCAATCTCTGCATTGCCGAGAACTGGACACTGGCTTTACAATTATGATGATGCTGGAACCCGTTAATGCCCACGACCCCTGTGACAATTGCTTCTCGTTTCATGGGTTCGCGCTGTTGTTTGTTGCCATCTTTGCGATTATTCTTGACAATGGCATCTTCACTATCGGCCTGACCAGGCGTGAAAGGCAGCAACACCCGATCCTGCCCATCTGACGACGAATCATTTCCCAACGCTCTCGTCTCGATACCAAACTGCATCCCCCAGCCAAAATCGAACCGTGGGGTAACATGCACGCCCCGAATCCCCGGCCCGTTTGACCTCACCTTCACCACCCAATCTTCCACCGGTGGCTCGTCTGATATGCGCACAGGCGACCCCACCGCTTTATGAACCTCCTCATCGATAACCAGTCTGTCCTGCAGCTTAGCATACACCTGTGATGTGATAATGCTGCGCTCGACAGACGACGGAGTGGCGGCATGCGACGACACAAACAGTCGATACGGGATGAAAACCTCGCGCCGTTGCAGCCCAACCTGATACAGCGTATACCCAGATACCCCAGCCGACGTGGCTCCTAACAGACCCAGAGATGTACGTAGTGCGGATGATGCCATTGTTTATTTTGTAAAGTTGCGGTTTTTATATATATATTTAAATCCTCCCAACTTTTTATATATTTTAATCCCTCGCCCACAGCGTCGTGGTATGGTTGCGCTGTTTCTCATTGGCAGGCCCAGGCGCAATCACCCGTTTGTAGTGCGAATCCTCCCCTCCAAACAGCATGTAAGCGGACTGAGGCCGGTCCACCCGTCTGCCCCGTCGCGACGGTGTGTAATCTGGCTGTTTTGTGTTGGCCAAGTCCACTATATCATGTAAAGAACGAGCAGCCGGTTTGGCAGACGGCGAGGGTGGTTCCATAGCCCGTGTAGGAACAGGCACTTTATCCATTTGGTTCTGCGAGGTTAGAGACGGGATCGAGCTTGCCGGCCACGACCGCATGGCCGAGGTTTGTACAGCCGGGTCTCGCTGGAGCCGCGTCGTGACGATTGGTTTATTCCGGGCTAGCATGACCTGATCCTTGCCAGAATAGATTGGCCAGCCATTGCCGCGACTGCCAATCACATTGAGCTGTTTAAGCAGTGTGGCTTGGTCCCAGGAGAGCTTGATGCTGGATATTTGTCGGGATGGTTCGTCAACAAACTGGACAATGTGTAATAGATAGATTGTGGCTTCTTCGTCGGCTACAAAGTTGATTGACATGCCTGGTAAGAAAGCACCAGGCCCTCGTAGAAACTTGACTTGTGTTTCCGTCTCCAACACGAGCGAGCTTGCAGTCTCGTGGGTCTGGATAATCTCCTCCTTGACAAGCTCAATCTCGTATATTTGCTGGTGGAAATGTTCAACGGTCTTTTCCGGGCAGTTGAAATAGACCCCGGAGGATAGGTACGAGCACGTGGCTGCTGGCGACAGACCGTCAACGTTTGGACTGTGGCGGAACTTTTGGTACAATTCGGCTAGCATTTTTTGTTGTTGATGTTTTTTGAAAGGAAGAGGGAAAATATTTTGTTTATAATAATGGAATGAGACGGTACGGCGGCGGCGTGGCCCCTTTATTATTACTCTGGAATGAGTTTCGTTTAATTACGTACGGGCGTTGCAATATTATTGTGTTTATTATTTTTCACGTTTCAAAAAAGGCCAGACTGCGTCGATCGGCAGTTTATAACGTTGCCATGGTGATGATGCGAGTCGATCGGCCTTTTTAAAACAATATTGTTTAAAACTACTCGTTACAAGTCGTCGCCAAACGGGTCGTCGTCATCCCACGAAAAGTCGTTATTTTTGAACTTGTCCATGAGTTTTTCAATCTGCTCTGGTGTCATTGTGCTTTCTTGTTCTTTCTGTGTTTGTTGCGGTGCTTTAGGCGGTTTTTGAGGTTTTTGGGGTTGTTGTTGTTGTGGGGCTGGTTTGGGCTTTGTGGAGCCAGAGTTCCAATCGAGACTGGTCTGTAGCTTCTTTTGTCTGTACTTTTCGCGCTCTTGCTCCTTCTCGGCCTGTTTCTTGTCGTTGACGCGATTGTGTTCTTTGCGTGGGCTGTGCTGTCTATGATTCTGATGTTTGCCCGGGCTCCTTTGCGGACCGGCTGGCTTTTTCTGAGGGCTGTGGTCATCATCGCTCGCCTGTGCCCATTTGCTCGATGATAGCCCGGGTTTTGACGGGCTGGAGTCGTTGCTGGCTGGTGGGGTACTCGTCCTTGTCGTCCTTGTGGTGGTGGTGGCGTCGGCCTGTTTTGAATCTTTAGAATCGTCCACGGCCCATCGCGAGACTAGATTCTGCGCCCCCTTTATCGTCTGTGACATTTTATAGTATACGTCTTATAAGTATAAATATTTAAAAGATAACTGTTAGGTCGTTTATAACCAATTGATCTTCCTAGATTTTTGTTTATGCAATAAGGTTGCGTGTGCTCTGCAGAATGAAAAATTGTGTGCGGGTGTGTGTGTGCGCGCGCACTTTTTCTTCATATAGTTGGGAACAATAACAATTTCTCTCAACGGCTTTGTGTATATATATATGGCTTAAGCCTTAAGCTTATAGGACTAAGTTTCATATCCTCCTAGTGGCGTCGCATTGAGTCTGGCTATAGTCTAGCGCTATATATATAGTCAAAATCACCCCTGGACTGTGCGTGCACGCTTTATACACTGGTCAAATTTATAGCGCTTATGCATAATACTAGTCAAGTACGTAGTACTGCCATCAAAAGTATTGTGATCACCAAGCGCCTTTAAATAATAAAGGCTACATCCGGTGCCTGGGGGGTTACTCTTTCTAAACAGCCAGGCCCCATGGTGTATTTCAGAGATGGTTATGCGATACATGCTGATGGTCAAAGTATGGCGTGTGTAGTAAAACCATTCGCGTTTAAATTCACGAAAACAGACTTCAAGGCGGCTCAAGAGTTGTTGATGGAGCAAAAATGTATTGTTGTAGTGTTATTTCAGCCGCTCGCGTACGCGCACGCCTTAATTTACTCGAACGGGGGGCGCATACATGTCACTTCTGCGGCTCCTGCAGCGTCCGGCAGTCTGCTTTCACTACGCAGCTTTGGCCATGATCGTTTGTTCATACAGTTTCCCATGTCATGCATACCGCAGACACATTGTATAAGTTGGGTTTCATATGGTGCGCAATTGTTAACTTCTTTGGCGCCGCTACCCCCAAGACATTGTTGTTTAGGGTTAAGGTTAATTGAACACTTTATTGAATTCTTAAGGTACCAAATGGCAGTTTTGAAACTGGGACTCAGTACGCGTGGTATTCTATATTTTAAAAAAAAAAGTGAGAGAGGGGCGCCGCATCGGGACTCCGACAATCGATTGGGCTGTAGCCCGCCCGTCTAAGCTGGACAAATATAAAAAAAAATGCTTTAGTATATGTGTATGTATATATGATAGACCAATAGTTGTTTGTAGTGTTTTTTTTTTTTTCCTTCAATTTTTTTTTTTATATTATTCCTCCTTCCCGTTCCTTCTTTTTTGTTCTCCTTTTCAAGCCGTGATACCTCGGTTTTTCCAACTCTCCTTCAAACCCTGCCGCTTTTTCAACATTTCTTCCCACGCCGCATCATCTTCATCATCCTCATCCTCCAAATCGGTATTTGAATTTTGTACAAACTTCATCATGCTAGCTGGTCGGGATTGTTGAGGTTGAGGAGTTTGAGGAGACTGCTGCTGCTGCAATTGCTGTTGATACATATAAGGTGTGGACTGGCTTCGAGACATGTGGTACATTTCCTGACCAGCCAAATCCTTCGGCGTTGGCTGCGAATTGTTGCGTTGATGACCACCACCAAACGTTGCTCTATTATTGACACCACTACCCGGCATCATACTCATTGGTCGAGTCTGTACAGACCGTTCAGACGGCGAAAACGACCGCATGGAAGGCGGCCGCATGGCTGTGGAGTGGGGAGGTGGAACTGGAGGCGGTTGCTGACTATACGCGGAACCTGGCACATCAAACGTGCTCCAATGCTTCTTCAACTGGTTTTGGCTGGCAGTTGACAACTTTGGTTGGGAAGGAGAAGTAGCTGCTGGCGGCGAGTTCATTTGCTGCAAGATCTGCATTTGCATCTGCATCATTTGCTGCATTTGCTGCTGCATTGGGTCATTGTTGGACGAGGACATCATGCCATACACAGACTGAGATGAGCTTGGCAACACACCCGACGCACGCTGGTTCAACATGCCTCCAACACTCTTACGCCTCATCTTTGCCTCCTCCGCCATTGCAATCTCCCCAATCAACCCTCGATTGTGGTGTGCATTCGTCTGGTTAAACACAGCCGGCAAAGGCGGTGCACTGCCCCGGATATCAACTCCAGGCTTTAGCGCCGAGTTTGCACTATGCAGGGATTGAGTGTCGTTTGGTTTATTATTGAAGAGAATGTTTGGCGGCGCCGACGACGCCCCATTCGCCAGCTCCTCAAAGTTGGCCGTGGAGGAACTTGCCTTTAGCTTGTGTGCCGCAGACGCCCCAGGGAACCCATGAGCTTGGAGAATACCGAGCGGAACATCATCATACTCATCCTCATCATCCTCATCCATCATCACCGCATCGAGATTGCCAAATTTCGAAGTATTGTAAGACGACAAGGCAGTCTGGGATCCAGTCACCTTTGTCATCTTTTGCCGATACACGGAAAGATGCGCATCCTGCTTCAACCGCATACGAATCGACTGCTTCTTGTTGTCCATATCATCGTCATACTTGTTACGCCGCTTCTTGTCAGTCTCATCCTCATCCTCGCTATCCTCTTCCAAATCTTCATCGTCTTCATCGTCATCCTCCTCGTCCCCTTCGCCGTTATTGTTACCGTTACCATTATCACCACCGTGACCACGCCAGCCATTGTTGAGAGGGCTGGTCAACCCACTCTCAATAACACTTTTCCTATACGAGTCAAACTGTGACTTTGTCATCACCTTGTTACCAGTATTTGGCGCAGATGACGACGAGTGAGCGCCGCCATTGCTAGCACTTCTAGTAGGAGGGGCGAGCGGGCTAAGCGGGAGAAGATTGTCCTCTTCGTCATCCTCCTCTTCATCATCGCTTTCATTGTTTCTAGTATGAATAGTCAGGTGAGGAGGGAGGGGCGCCTTGGGGATATCATTCTTTTGCGGAACGGCAGGTGGCTGAGTGTTTTCCTGGTCCGGCGAGGAGACTGAATCGTCATGACCAAACGCCTCGCCAAAAGTGTTTGTATCAATAGCCACGGTGGGCACTGGAGGAGGTGGTGGAGGAGGGACAGTGTTTGTTGCCTCGTTGAACACTAGTTTTTTGGAAAAAGTCCGCGATGACCGTTTCGTCAACCTGCTCAGACTCTTAACAGGGCTCGCCAGGCTCTTTCTAAACGACGATGATGCAGTGTTATTATTATTATTGTCGTTATCAGCAATGCTTTTCCGTTCAAGTTCTTGTTCAGTTTTGGACGGCTCGTTAAAGGAGAGGACGGAATCATTGTTATTGCCGTCGTATAAACCAGGAGCGGAATGGGCAACGAGAAGCTCCCCTTCATCATCATCCTCCCCGTCCTCTGTTTCCTTTTCCTCTTTATACTCCTCGTCTGGGTTCTTCAACGGCTTGTAAAAGCTTAGATGAGGAAACATGCTCTTGACTCGAGACGTTGTCTCTGGTTTCTGTTCTTCAAAAAGAGGCTCGTCCTCTTCTTCCTCCTCATCCTTCTTCTCCTCAACAACACCAGCAGCGCCGGCATAGGAAGTGACGGACGGGTTTTGTGCGTGGTGGTGGTACGTCCAAAACTGCCGGGCCGTTTCAGCATCGGCCGGGTTACTGTAGCTTATGGCAGAGTTTGTATGCAAATGCTTCTTCACGGCGGGTGGGACACTATCCACCGTGGTCGATGACGATGCCGAAGAATTGTTGCTAAATTGGGAGGGGAGTGTCGAGCTCGAGCTTTGATACGAATACTTTTGCTTCCCCTTCACCTCGGGCTCGTAAATAACAGGAGATGCTTGAATGCTATTAGTGTCGTCTTCTTCATCATCATCATCATCGTCGTCGCCGTCTCCATCATCTCCATCAATTACAACCGTTTCAATAACCGGTTCAGCATCGAGATGACGGTCATTCGATTGCCGTACAGTATCAACAGTTATTCCAGGTAAAGGTGGCAATGGCGCCTCCTTCTTCATAAAATCCATCGTCATGAACCCCTCGCCTTCTTCGTCGTTTATATCTATGCGTGGTAAGAACGAGTCGACAACAATGCTCTGCGGTGAGGAAGAGTAATTTGAGCTGTCGCTGTGCTGTTGTTTGCTTGTGTTTGTCGCGTTGTTGTCTTTGGGAAAAGAGGAGTAGTACGAAGTATCGGGCTCCTCCTCCCCTTCCGGCGGCGACGATCGCTGCTGCTGCTTAAGGTTGGCAACAGAGTTACGTTTAAACAGCTGTTTTAGAGGCATAATATTGGAGTGTCGGCTGTTGCTTGAATCTGCCATTATTATTATTCGGTTAGCAAAATTTGCAATATTGTGAAATGCAGTCAGCAAGATTTTCTGATGAATAGAGAGAATAAAACAGAGCCCCCCAAAGAAAGAAAAAAAAAAAATAATAATAATAAAGCAAAATCCACAACCGTGGGTTTCTGTTGTAAATTTTTTTTTTTTCCCTGTTGATTGAAGGCTGATTCACTAAAGAAAGGAAGAAACAGATTGAGCGAAAAAAGTTTTTTTCTCTCTTTCGCTCATGGCTTTGCTTTTTGCGATTTTTGGTGAGGTGTGTGAGTGTGAGTGGGGCGGCGGCATTGTGAACAGAGGAAAAAGAGTGTTCTCGATATGGAATGGGCCAAAAATAGAACAGACACAAAAGGACCGCCGCGCGTGAGGAAAAAAAAAGACCTCCCCCCGATCCCGGCCGTAATTAACCGTAAAAAGAATCAATTAAGGCTTTATTCCTATTCCCGGAGCTTTGTTTGTTATCGACAGTGGATAGAGAGGCGTTGGTATCAGCAGCTGAATCATCTAAGCACGACAAACAAACAAATGGCTAGGGGGGAGGAGGGCAATCTCACACGTTTCTTTTTAATGAATCAATCTCATTCTCTCTTTTCTCTACATCTCTTCCAAACATTGTTTGAGAATCTTGTTGACCTGTTTCTAGTGAGATTTTGGAACCTGTACTTACCTTGTTAGACAAACTTTGTATATGTGGTGGGTGGTTTTTTTTTTTTTTTTTTTTTAAATTGTTGATCAATGTCGCGCGCGTCGTTCGTATTATTATGTCTTCCCAAGGCGTTGGATATAATTATTGTTGGTGGTGGGTCAATGAAGTGAGTAAAAGAGAATGTCAGCGCTTAATCGGGTGGTTGTTGTTGCTCAGTGTACAAAGCGGGTGGTGACCGGTGGTGTCGTATATTAAAAATTAAGAGTCGATAAAACAACTGCAAGCTGTCGTTGTTGTCGTTGTCGTTATCGTTAATAAATAAGCGTCGTAAGTTTAGTCGCTGGGTCGTATCGTTTGTCGTCTAAAAAGAATAAAAAATGTGGTTGTAAGAAAAAAAGAGGAAGAAAAAAAAAAAGAGGGAGGGATAGACGCTTATATATATATGAGATGTAATAAGATACACTGCATTATAACCCTCAATCAATTGTGCTCAAATTCCGCTTTAAATTTCTGACAGATTTCGATCCAGCCGCTGGCCACGCTTACAACAATGAGAGGGGGGTTAAGACTAGTATATAATAATAGTGCTAGCCCAGGTAATTTAATAAGACACCAGCGCTAGCTAATGATTCATACATGTAGACGTCAGGATACGGAGACAAGGGTTTAAATTTGCAATGGCCATATATGTGCGTTCTTTTTTATAAACGAGGTTCGAAGATCTATTAATTACGCATATGTGCGTGCCTTACCATGCCGTATATCGCGCCGGGGCGCCGGCCGGCCGGCGTTATTTGCCGGCCGCGGCAGCGCAGTCCAATAAGTTTGGCTTTAGCTAGACCAATATTTCGAATGACTGCATGCATCATGACTGGATATCCCTGTCTAGAACTGCAGCATCTGAAGCGCTCCGGTTTAAAATTTGCGCGCAAACATTTAGAGATTTTTAATACCACCCGTGAAAAGCGCGAGACAGGTCTGAGGTTGGTTGATCCATGATATCAGAATGATGCGATCTAGATACAAAACGAATCGAAACTTAACCCTCGCCCGCTCATTAGGAGTATACTTTATGTATATATAACGTGGCTCCAACGCCAAAGTATACCTTCACGGTGGGCTTCATCGTTCTTTTAAATTGGTGTGGGTTCCAGCTGGGCCCCTTATTCCGAATCATACATATATATACAGAGGGGGGGGGGGATATTCAGGGCTAAACTAAGATGGTACATGCGTGGGAGACGTCGACTTTTTTTTTCCATCTACACTGTCCTGTTCAGTTCTTTTAATGATGAGCCGCATTTCCTTCACGGGCCAAGTTCTTTTCTAGAATTCCTTGTAACCGGTCACGCCATGTGTCCAATGCCTTATAAAGCTTAACAATAATACAGGCAGCTTATTCGTTAATTAAGTATGCATGTTCGTGCGCTCGTACGTGCATTCTGATTATTGTCCCTACGCAGGCAATTAATGCAGAGAACGTTCACACTATAGCTAGCTATAGCCAGCTAGCCGGCTTATATATAGCTATAGCGCTCTATAGCTCCCTATAGAGCGTTAATTAACTAACGAATTCACTCGATCGACCGGTAGATCGGAAATATTCAATTGCTTAAGGCGGTGTTAGGCCAATAATTAATTCTGGAATAAAATTTGGCATCGCTAATTAATAAATGAGCGCAAGACCTTATAGGGGTACGTACTTTAATACCGGAATAGCGTAGTATTAGGCTAGCTTATTGGGACAGCTAAAATTGGTCACGTGTATAATATATAGAAGCGCCCCCTTTTTTTTTTGGGTTTTTTTTTTTTTTTTTTTTTTTACTCCCAACAACGCGTGGCGAGCGTGTAGGGTCGACCTAGCTCTAAACAGCTGACGGCTTGTCGTGGTAGGGTCCATTGTCACTGCCACTGAACCCTACCAAGCAAACTACAAGCCGGCTCTGGGTTTGCTTTCGGACTGTGTGGATTGTTCAGTTTTGATACTGACGAAATACACTGTGTAAAGATTCACGTTTAATCCCATATGATATCTGCAATGTCCAGCCCAAGTTGCTCCAATCTAGTGGTGATATGTAAAGAGTCTGTACAACTCAAGAAATTAACACGTGACCATACCGCACGTGACGTGTCTGGTTGCGACAAAAGATAATATTCAAATTAGAGCCGTATATTTATATAGATACTATTTCAAGGAAAATACGCACTATATCTTTGTTCTCAAGTTACAATTGAGCGGGAAGGAAAGAGAAAAAGGGAAAAGAGAGACTATGTAGAAGGGTACGAGCCCACTGTTTACAACACCAAACATGCAAAGTCCAAAAACAAAAACAAAAAAAAAAAAACACCCCTAAATTTTAAGCAATTAGAAATTCAAATATTCGAGATTGTCTTGCATCTCGGCAATTGTCTTTTCCAAATAGTCTTGTTGTTGATTAAGGTACCGTTTCACATGTTCAAAGTCAAATTTGATCGTGCCAGCACCACTCTGTCCGTCGACTTCGCCCTCGGCACGGGCCTTGTCCAAAGTCTCACGTAAACTAGCAAACCGATCCTCCAGCGTTTTCATGCGATAACAGCACCATTCCTGGAACAGCTCGTTACAATTTGAAATGCATGCGGTTGTGGACAGAATAGACTCGTCGACGGCCTGGACATCTTTCGGGACAAAAGACGTGACCATTGTGATCCGTTCCTTCCCACCACTAGGTTTCAGAGCTTGATGTTCAATATACTTGCCTTGTAACACGGTCGCCGAGCCTTTAACAGGATCGGGGATGCGGCAGAGCTCATTGGTGCGGTAGTTGTTAAACACAGTCTCACCACCGACCATGCCCGTTGTATCACTAACCATCAGCACGCAGACAAACGGGTAGCTATCATAATGCCAGGAGATGACGGGTTTGGAGTCTGACGCGTCGGCAGCGGCAAAGTTGACACTGGCAATCTCGTAATCCATTACCACCTTGAGGTCAATGCCGGCTTCACCGCTGATAGCCTTTAACGTGTCTGGGTGAGACCACGCCGCATACGTGAAGGGCGCAAATGCACGAGCGTACCCACGGACAATACACCGCGAGATGGTGGACGACATTGCGTAATTCTGCCACACCTCCTTCTGTAGTGCTTCTTTACGCATGATGCGAATAGCCTGGTCGTTGAACAACGTGAATGGGACAGTCGCACCAATCGGCGAAAGCTCAGTACCATCATTCAGACCTAGCTCCTCCATTGTCAACCGTTTCTTGGCTGGAGTGTACGAGAGATGCAGTTTGGGGTCAAACTCGACATTATCGTCGATTTCAGGGTAGTACTCGTCGTTTGCCAACGAGGGGGCGTTTTTGGAGACGTCGTACTTGACGCCGATAGGTTTTTGTCGCAATCCGGAGAATTGTGTCTTGTCAATCATTGTTGTTTGTTTGTATGGTATACTGCTCGTTAAGTCCCTGTATTTATATTCATGGGGTTTGGTGGAGGGGGGGCGCAACGGGCAAGTCAGCTGATCGGCGACTGGACCGCGATTCCCAAATCAGCTTTCGAGTCCATAGACGGGCAACCACAGCAACCAAACAACTAAAAACAAAAATTTTAATTCGCGTGTTTACCATCTTCCCTTTTACATAGAACTTATCCTAATCGAGTACGCTTTCCATCTATATAATTAAAAAACACCTTAGGCCAATGCGAAGATTGCCGATAAGATCATCAGCGATAGTGCACATCCCGATGCGGCTTGGATGCCCGATCCCGCGTCAGTCGAGCTTGTCGATGATGCAGATGCTGACGATGAAGATGACGATGAAGATGGCTTTGTTCCTGTCGACTTGGTATCACCACTTGATGCGGCTGTCGTCACGCCAGCTTTCAAGACAGATGCGGCGTGGACTTGGGCGTTGGCAGCCTGGCTGTTCCCCTTCTCAATGACAGACTTAATCTTTGCAGAGACAGACGGTGCGACGGATTTGGCATCGCCACGTAGCTTGGACGCCTCAGCACGGGCCGTTTCTATGGCTCCTTTCCCCTTGGTTAGAATCTCGCCGGCATCTTCACGGGCCTTGGATCGGACGTCGTCGCCTTTGCTATGTGCAACATTAATGGCAGACTGAGCGTCTGCCCACGCAGTCTCAGCGCCTTTCCAGGCAGTCTTGATACCTGCACCTGCATAGGATTCACCCACTTGGATCCAGGATTTGGCGTCACCGGCTGCTCGGGTGGCAACGTTGCCAATATCGCTGCCGATACCGTCCAAAAAGTCGCCCAAATTATCCAGTGGGTCGTTTTCTGGCGAGGGAGAGGCGGTGGCGGTTAGTGCGAGGGCACTAGCCAATGCAATGTTTTTGATGGCGACCATAATGTAATCAAGGTTTTATAGAGAAGAAAAAAAAAAAAAAAAAAAAAAAAAAGGGGAGATTTGCTTCACTTATATACTCGTTCAGGCGGGCTTTTCCGGAAGTTCCGAGATTCGATAAATAAAGCGGCTGGTGTTCTGCCACTCTGCATGATCACGCCTATACAACCCTATAGTTATTATAACACCATACAATAAATATTACACAACAAGTACAAGCCTTTTAGACGTCCGTCTCTATAAATAGTAATATTAGTACATATATATTAATATATGATATCAAAAACCGCAGGGGGGTGATCATCTCGAGATTAAAGTGGGTGGGGTAATAAAAAAACAATTTTTTTTTTTTTTTTTTAATTAAAGCAACAAAGCGGCGCCGGCAGCTAGACCGCCCATGGCAATGCCAGCCACAGCGTTTCGTTGTTGAGCACCGCCATCAGAAGAAGTGGACGATGCAGAAGCGCTGGTAGAAGAACCAGATGAGGTGCCAGTAGAAGATGCGCCAGAAGTGACAGATGGGGTGCTTGACGCACCAGATGACTTGCCCTTACCGGTGGTGGTCTTGGCAGCATCCTTATTTGGAATCAAGTGTAGGGTGTTTAGAACACCTTGAGCCATGGCAACACCAGTGTTGGCAGCGTTGGCAACATTCTTGTCAGTCTTTGACATTTCAGAAATGGTGGGCACAATCAAGTTCAAAGCTGGGGAAATGGCAGATGAGACGGAAGGTAGAGCCTTATCAGTGTCCAAGTCCTTGGCATTGGAAGAAATCATGGCATCGACAGTCTTAAAGTCATCAGAGTCTTGAAAGTTGGAAAACGACTTCATGGCATCAGAGACAAAAGAAGTGAACCCATCAGAGTTGACACCGCTGACAACCATGTTGGCGGCCTTGTCCAGCATACCGCTAATGTTCTTATCCTTCATCAATGCAGTCATGATTTGGTTGCATTCAGACGAAGCCTTGGATTCTGGAACACCGCTCTTTCGGGCGTCGACCAAACCAGATACGACTTGTTGAGCCATTGACATGATCAATTGGTTCTGGGCATAGGCACCAGACACTAGAATTAAAGTAGCAGCGACGATAGATTGTTGAGAGACCATTGTAGAGATTCGACGATTTGGATAAAGAGAAAAGAAAAAAGAGAAGGGAAAAGATGGAAGAAAATTTGAAGTTTAAATGCGAGATTTGAAAGCTCTGGAAGGGGAGCTCTAGGAAAAAAAAAATTTTTTTTCGAACACTTCTTTTCCGTATGTATACAAAGGTTTCACTTCCTTTGTCTCGTTTTCCTTAAAAGGCCCTAGGCCTTACACATGTGCACACAAGAGACAAGCTTTGCCTCCTTGAAAATTAACACAGACTGGCCAGTTGTTGGGAATTTTTTTCAGTATACCATGTCATGTCAAGATTTTGTGGAGTGATGATAAAAAAGTTGGTATGAATTGTCTACCTTTAAAAATTTGATGAGATCAGCGCCACCGGGGGAAGATCTTCGAAAGAAAAAAACGTGTGTCGCGATGCCCTAAAAGGCTGAAGGATTTTCATACTCCCGGGGCCGGCCGCAGGTCATCACAATTGTCAAACCGGTTTAATTTGGCAGCGCTGTTGTACAACTCCGAAATACTCGTATAGATCGATGCAACAGTGTGTTTTCTTTCTTTCTTTTTTTTGTAATGAATCTCTTTGTCAGTCAAAATTGTCTTGTTGGGGCGCATGGATGCATTCCTTGGTCGGCCGGCTCCGATGCATTGTCTCGCCGCTTTTTTTATTTTTAACGCCGATCAGTTTACGGCTGAAAAAAAGACGCGTAGTGTACGTGCACATGTGCGTACATGGAATTATTGTAAAGAAATATATTATAAGTAACATTTAAAAATGTCTTTCAGCCGCGCTTTGTATATATAAAATATATAAACCAATCTCGGGTTTTTGCGCGCGTTTACGCGTTTTGTCTTTTTCCCCCCCACGTGAATCGGAAAAATTCAAAGTTAAATTTATTGATGACGTTCTTGAACCGATCGATGTCCAAAGAGGTATTTTACTGGAAACTCAAGCCAGATGCAAGTAATATACTGCGTGGGTTTCATTTTTTATTGTTAGCTTATAGTTTCATTAAACTTGCCAATTGTTTTGTTCTGTCAGATCCGTCTTTGTGTTTGGTCCTAATACCTGTGTTTGTCGTATTCATGGACCTTTTTTAAGCTTATATCCAGTACATACATATATGGATACATGGCTCTCGTCAATAGGTTCGATCGTACAAAATTTAGAGCGCTACATGTACACGTTGCAATCTCTTAATTGTGTGGCAGGAAGGGGCAATCTTGCAATATTAATTGATTGCTCCATCGATCCCGGTAGTCGATTCAGAACCCTTCCTACTGGGAATATAGGGACCGAGATTCGGGCCGACTCCGATAACAGAATTCCCAGCTGGCTCGAGAAGGTCTCATTCCCCCCCCCGGCCCGTTTTAAATTGTGTATACTGCACATTCCAACTAATAGCTATCGGCAGCGCTGCTAGCACTACACGCGTATCTAGATACACGTCAAAGACGTGCACAATTAAGTAATAAAAAATCCCTTCAAGATATAAAAAAAATATATATATATAAACCATTAAATAATATTAAAAAAAATAATAATAAGAATAAAAAAATGTGCAAAAAAAAAAAAAGTCAAAGAGAAAATGTGTTCTTTTCTTTTCTTCTCCCTCTTTGCTTAAAAATTGAACACAACAATCGATAGCACGACCGTCACACCCGCATAAAACTTCCACATAGTCACACTGGTTCTTTCGGCGCCAGACCGAGGCTTTATATCTTCGCCCGCGTCTACTTCTTCTTCTTCTTCTTCTTCGTCACTGTAATCTGTATCATCTCGGCCATACAATTTATTGTAAAGGTCGTCAAACTTTTCAAAGTCACGTGCAGCCAATTCTGGATCATCTTCAGGCCCAGTTGTGGTTGCATATGCGCCATTGTCAGTCATTGACCCCATCATGGCTATTGTCGGGTCCATAGTCTCTTCTTCGCCAATAGTGATTGGCGCGTCAGCCTCCACATTGTCAGTCATTGAGCTCATCATGGCCATTGTCGGTTCATCGTCAGTAGTTATTGGCTCGTTAGCCTCCATCTCATCGTTGGCGACGGGCGCTGTGCTAAACTCGGCATTGTCAGTATAAATATTGTCAGTATAAACAAATTCTTGTTCATCCTGCTGTGGTAGAGCTCCAGCGTTTACACTAGCGGTTTCGCCAATGCTAAAGCCTTTGCCGCCGCCGGCTGGTGCTACCGCCGCTACTGATGCAGTCTGGGGGGTGTCATTGGGTCGGGGGAGCTCTAGAACATCGCCGCTGCTTTCACCTATACTCAAGTCCAGTTCAGAAGGCATTGTTGCCCGCCAGTCTGGGTTGGTTACAGTTGGGGGTGGGAACGGCAGGACAGATTCCACGTCTAGTTGGTTTGATGTTGGTATGTCTTCTAGGGATGGAGGTGGAGAAACGTTGGCTGCCACCGCGGCGCTTTCATCAGCCATTGGATCAATGACCCGCGACCTTATTGGCGCTGCAGATGGTGCTACAACTCCTGGTGGACCCTGAGGTTTAACACTCTTCTTTTTGGGCGGAGAAAAGTTTGGAGGTGGGATACCAGCTGGGCAGACGAATTGGCACCCGCTGTTTGGATCATAGCCTGACGACCCGCCAGATGGGATTGGCACAGAATTATCGCTTCCAGATCCAGAACCGGAACCGCCAGCCCCAGAGTCTGGGCTACCAGAACCGCCAGGTCCCATACCATTGCGAGTACCATCAGAGCCCATGCCAGAGCCGGACCCGGAACTGGCAGGTCCCATGCCACTGCCACTGCCATCAGAGCCCATACCAGAGCCGGAACCGCCAGGCCCCATGCCACTGCCAGAACCTGAGCCATCAGAGCCAGAGCCGGAGCCGCCAGAACCTGAGCCATCAGAACCCATACCTGAGCCAGAGCCGGAACCACCAGGTCCCATGCCACTACCAGAACCTGAGCCATCAGAACCCATGCCGTTGCCGTTGCCAGTGCCATCAGAGCCCATGCCACTACCAGTACTATCAGAGCCCATACCAGAGCCGGAACCACCAGGTCCCATGCCACTGCCAGAACCTGAGCCATCAGAGCCAGAGCCGGAGCCGCCAGAACCTGAGCCATCAGAACCCATACCTGAGCCAGAGCCGGAACCACCAGGTCCCATGCCGTTGCCGTTGCCAGTGCCATCAGAGCCCATGCCACTACCAGTACTATCAGAGCCCATACCAGAGCCGGAACCGCCAGGTCCCATGCCACTGTCAGAACCTGAGCCATCTGAGCCAGAGCCGGAGCCGCCAGAACCTGAGCCATCAGAACCCATACCTGAGCCAGAGCCGGAACCACCAGGTCCCATGCCACTGCCAGAACCTGAGCCATCAGAACCCATGCCGTTGCCAGTGCCATCAGAGCCCATACCAGAGCCGGAACCGCCAGCTCCCATGCCACCGGAGCCTGACCCATCTGCACTACCTGGCATCCCTGGCATCCCTGAACCACCAGAGCTACCTGGCATGCCTGAACCACCAGAGCTACCTGGGCTGCCGTCAGAGCCGCCCATACCAGCGCCAGAGTCCATACCGCTACCGGAACCGCCGCCCATACCAGAGCTGCCAGATCCCATACCGCTACCAGTGCCTCCTGGACCCATGCCATTGCCCGACGAGTCACCTGCACCACCTGCACCACCTGAACCGCTTGAGCCGCCTGGTCCCATTCCTGCACCACTGTCCATGCCAGATCCAGAACCGCCACCGCCTGGCACACTACCGGGTGGCGAAAAGTTGTTGTTACTAGTGCCAGCTTGGTTGGAGCCACCTGGAGAGCCGCCTGGGCCTGTGCCTCCATTTCCACTGCCGCTTGGACCCATTCCTGCGCCACTGTCCATGCCAGAGCCGCCAGACCCGCCGCCAGATGCGCCAGCACCGCTACCTGGGTATGACATTGGATCACCGACTGGCATGCAACTTCCATCGGCTTGAGGTTGGCCAACAATAATGCACATTGGAGGAATGTTTGGTGGCGGTGGTGGTGGTGTTTGTGGTGATGATGACGAGGAATCTGGTGATGATTGTCCAGAGTCTGAACTGCCACCGCCACCGGATGGTGATCCGCTGCCTCCAGATCCATCACCTGAAGGACTACCGCTACCGCTACCTCCAGACCCGTCTCCTGAAGGGCCGCCGCTACCATCTCCGCTGCCTGGTGGACCACCGCCCGGTGTACCACCACCAGAGCCAGAGTCGCTTGGAGCACCACCGCCAGATGGTGATCCACTGCCGCTGCCTCCAGATCCATCGCCTGAAGGACTGCCGCTACCGCTACCTCCAGAACCGTCTCCTGAAGGACTGCCGCTACCGCTACCTCCAGACCCGTCTCCTGAAGGGCCGCCGCTGCTGCTGCCTCCAGACCCGTCTCCTGAAGGGCCGCCGCTGCTGCTGCCTCCAGATCCATCGCCTGAAGGGCCGCCGCTACCATCTCCGCTGCCTGGTGGACCACCGCCCGGTGTACCACCACCAGAGCCAGAGTCGCTTGGAGCACCACCGCCAGATGGTGATCCACTGCCGCTGCCTCCAGATCCATCGCCTGAAGGACTGCCGCTACCGCTACCTCCAGAACCGTCTCCTGAAGGGCCGCCGCTGCCGCTACCTCCAGAACCGTCTCCTGAAGGGCCGCCGCT
>JAJLUJ010000239.1:0-19386 GCA_030564235.1 Blastobotrys elegans
TTTCAGTTTCGAGTCTAAAGGTAAACCGCGGGTTGATGCGCCAAGGTCATTCTTGCTGAATCAAAGTACTTGGCCCGCGCGGTCGCACTATAGATATATATATGGAGAACATGCGCTTGGATACGATTCAAGAACCAATAGAGATCGAAATCAGCGCTGTCAAGCCGTTCTGGCTTGCTGCATTCGTATATATAGATCTGTTCAATTTCTGCAGGCCCGGGGAGACGTGTCCATTTAATATGGCGGGGTGTGGATTTATGCCGACAGAGTTTTATGTTCTGGTACTTTCTGCACATGTGGTATGATAGCCCGAGACCGGTATTATTTTTGCAAGCAAGCTTGTAGACTTGCAAGCGGACTCCTCGTATGCGTACACTTCATCAAGATCTATATACATGCATCTATAGCTCGGGAATGGAATGGATCGCCACATATGATATATATATATATATATTTCAATTGATTAATATTGAGACGTCCGAGATCGCGATCGTCGATTCGAATCCTTTTTATTATGCGCGCGCTTTCCGGCGCGCAACACAAAAAGTTCGTCACCATATGGCCACTGTATATATATGTATACATGTACTTTACGTATATCAATCTTGATGCATGTTTGTACCGTAATTGCCCAAATTTTAACTCTCCATATTTACTCCATTTGCGCGCGCGCGAAGGTAAATGAGCCTTCCGGGTCAAAACAACACCGCCGCCGCGCACGGCTGCGGTTAATTCGAGCTGTTCTTATAAAGCCAGACCACCATATATACAACCCCATTTATTGTCATTACTACTAATACAATGATTTCCTGTAGTGTCCAGTCATAAACAGGACGGTGTACAAGTACTCGTGTAGTGCTCATCACAGTCATTCCCGCTTGCTAGTTTACTGTGGATGCCTCACCTCCACTTGAAAAGTGGGAGGGCAAAAAATTTGCGCGGCTGGCCAAAAACTGAAAAAACTCTATTCAGCTTTTTTTTGCGTTTGTGAAATGACGGAACAAAAATTAAAGAACGATTTGTAGCTATAGAAATGTTCTCTTGCTAGTTCTCTGACTTGTGCTACAATGTTTGTGTAGCCTTTCGTTGGTCTTTAAAATGTCACTTCTTTGTTCATCCGTCTCCCGTGTGCTACGGCTTCCTACTTGTTTGGACGCTTTATTTGCTGTCAGCAGCTGAGAGACAAACATCACTCGCATCAACTCATCGATCTCTCGGCGCTACTGCCGCACGAGCCGCACGCCTCATGGAAACTCTATTTTTAAATTCATTAATGAGATGAAAATCAGTTATTAATCAACGGTACATTTTCCCCCTAGAATCCTAAATTAGGGTTTTATTTCGATTTTGATGTGTGGGATGGGAGCTAACTGAAACATGGATTATTAATCCACCAACCAAGCAACTCGACGCGCTGGGATGATTAATGGCGACAAAAACCATCATCATTTTGACTACTATATAAGATGGACTTGGATGCTCGGTTTTGATGAAAATCTTTAATAAAAAATAAAGCAACTCTCATCTCAAAGGTTTCAACGATTGCAATGGGAAGAGAAGGAAATCCGAATCGCAGGGAAGACTTTCTATATCACTGCCACACCTTGCAAGCATGTTCCAGGACATGAATGTGTAGGATTCATCATCCGCACCGAGGATTTCGGCATTGCAGCTGACATGCTTGTTCCTATGCACTTTAACTCGTGGGACCATTTCAAACAACAGGAAAAGGAACTCGCAAAGGACGTTGAGGAGGAGGGTATCTTGGATAAAGTCCGATGGCTCAAGCTCGGCAAGGCTGTCGAACTAAACTAGATCTACCGACACTGCTAATCATTTCCATAACGTACGCGGGATGAATAATAAACCTTTTTTTATTATTATTCAATTGGTTTTAAACCATATATATAGGTGCCACCTACTGATACCACTATAGTCTAGTTCTTATTTTAAATTTAATTACACATTGGGTTCTTTGACGTTAGACAACTCGAAATCGTAGATAACTGCCATTCTCTTTGGAGTCTTCGAGCTTAAAATGTAAATCCGGTCTGACACGCTTAGATGAATCGACGATAAACACATTTCGATACGTCCTATTATCATGTATACAAGATCAAGGAGCAGCACGCCTGCCAACGCCAATACTTTTTCAGCTTCCGGTGCACATGTGCATTATAAACTGGAATAGATCAAACGTATTGGTGGCCGTATACGTACCCAAAGTGAATTTGTAACCAGCTTGTTCTGCCAACGTAGCTCCGCTTTCTGTCATGACATTTTCGTACAGTCTTGGTCGTCCATGACTCCATTCGCTCTCAAGCTGATTTACCAGCCATCGTTTCTTTGTCGTTGTTTCGTTGATTTTGTGCGTGTGCAGTGAGCACGCAATTGAGTTTTTTATTTTAGAGTTCATTGACCTAACCATCTGCGGCTGCTGCATGTCTCAGTGCTCGGGTTTGTAACCTTAATAAATTTTTCATTCATTCATTGTGATACCCAGACCATGTAAGCTTGACACTACAATTAGACAATTCACTTACCACACCTATATTCAATTGGTTAGTACAAAGTATTCCACAGCCGTTGTGAGCCGGGTAAATGGGACAGCCTCACCCAGGACATGCAACAATTCAAGTCAGTTGTGCGAGCCAGACTTGGCCTTGCCGTCGCTCCCTCCTCAATCTATCCAGTACTTTAATTGTCAAGCCGGTCTATGGTAGTCGTCCGCATACAAGGTTGAGCCAACATCACAAACACCTCGTGGAGGGAGAGTGTCAGTGGAGCCTGATATGACGGATATAAGAGAGTGTATTTATACGGAGCGTAGGCTGGGTTCATGTCCTCATGTTCTTTACTTGTAGCATATGGAACTCGTTGGTATCTGGTATACAATACGCTCACTTATACCAGTAAAGGATTGAAGGCGTACTGACAACGACTCGCCAAAGTCGGCTCTAGCTATAGATATAGCTAGAATGCTTAAGCTTGGGCTTTAATTATATATATATATGGATGCGCCCGGGCCGGGGAGGCCGGCCTATATATATTATAACATGTATGTATACATGGCCGGCTGAGATCGATATATATATACGTATATGCAACTAACGTACGTCGCGCATTATAACTTCAGCTGATTTGGTCAGTTCGGCGGACAATGGACACTAAGCCTCTATGACCAAGCCCAAAACAGCGACGAGCTTTTGTTTTATCTCGGACGCGGCTGGACTATAGGAAAATGTCAAAGATATATATATCCGGATAGTGGTGCCCCTGTACCCCTGAATTTTGATCGTCTAGAGCTAGCTGTAGCTAGCACCAGGCGTCACGCCCAAGTGTACATATATATATGGCCGGCCGGCCTAGCTAGGCCGGCTGCATGCAGAGCTCTAGGCGCGCGCGCTAGTACTACGTATATATATATATTTATACTATAAGGCTTAATTATTATATATATATGTCTGGATATATTGCAAGCGCGAGCTCAATCACTCACGTACGTCCGGACGGTCTAAGGGCTTGATCAACAGATCAACCGGTGGATTATGATAAGCTCTAGAGTTAACTCCTAAGCATATATAGCTGATCTGTCTGCCGCCCCCAACTCGAGATCATGAATCAACCGCGGCGGCCAATTACGTACGAACTAGTAAGCTTTAAACATAACCAATTGAGCCTTTCTTAAATGACATTCAAGTACTAATCAACCGGATTAACGTTATAAGTACAAAGCCGCGGACCGGTCTCAATTGCATGCTAGCTATAGCTGGCCGGCCGCGGTTGATCAATAACAGCGCACGTTATAGCTTATATATTTCAATTAATGCAGCAATTAATTATATATCAGCACTTAAGCAATTGCATGCTTCTAAGCTTCCGGCCGCGGTTTCTACCGGAGCTCAAATTGTCGACCTCAATAGTGCGCACCAATGTTTACCTTAAGATATTAGAATTACAAGGATTATCAATTGAATTGCTATTGCCCTGGCTCAATCGCAGTCATATGAAACTCCATTAAGCTTAACGGCCTTTAGCAATATTGAGAATTGACAATTGTTACATGTGATGAGGTGGGAATTTCCCGATCAGGCAACTGACATCCTCAACTGTCGTATGTATATATATGTACACACATATATCGCAGTTACGCCGAATCCATCACTCTGGTCGTACGTCTCCCCTCCATGGCACGTGTACTAGCTAGCGCTAGCTCGTAACAATTGACAGTTTCAACAACGGTAGTACTGGAATGCGCAAACCCCCGAGTGATCAAATACCGTCGGGAACGTCGATCTAAACAATCCCGCATTCCCTTGTCACCCTTCTTCGCGATCCCGATCGCCCAGCCATTGCAATTGAGTAAACCCCCTCGAGCGGAATTTGAGGTCTTTAAAAATTCTTTTCCGTCCCCGCTCTACGTTACGCGTAAATTAAAGTCATGAGAATAAGAATATTGTCGTATACGAAAAAAAAAAAAAATAGTTTTTTGGGGGAGGTATACGTATTAAAAAAAAAACTAGAACATGGCGACGACGGCACCCAGCGCAATAACCAAGCCAGGAGCGACGATGGACTGACCAGCAGCACCACCGGTCTCAGGGCCGCTGGTCTCAGCTGGCACAGAGCCATTACCGCCCGCAGCCGGCTGCGAAGATGGAGCCACGGCAGTGCTGACAGTTGACAGACCACTGCTGGTGCAGTTGGCAGTGTCGGTGGAAGCCACCGCGTAGTTTGGAATACTAGTCTTATTGGCCACGGCAGTGGTCAATGGTGTAGAAGTGTTGAACCCAGCGGAAGTCGAGTTGACCACAGCGGTTGACACTGGGGCGCTGCTGGTGGTGTTGGCGACACTGCTGCTGGTGGTTGGTTCAGCAGAAGAGGAAGTGGAGTTGTTTTCCACAGCCAACGCCATCAAGTCCAAGGCGGCGCTGCTGCTGCTGGAGGAAGCGGAAGTCGTCGTTGGCTCCGGTGGTGGTGGTGGAGTGGTGGTTGGGACTGGGGTGGCCTGTCGAACAACTTGGCCGGATACTACAGTCACGTAATCGAAGACGGTCTGGTATAGAGTCGTGGTTGGTTCGTCAGCAGCTGGGGCTGGAGCGGCATCTGGCGCATTAGGATCCTGGGCCACTGCGAGAGTTGCAACCGCAGCGGAGACAATAGCAAACGAAAGTTTCATCGTTGAATTTTGGGGGTTAAAGAAAGACTAAAAGTTGGATAGTTGGGGAACGTGTGTCAAGGAGTCAAAAGAGAGGAAGGGAATTTGCATTGTATTTATATGGCGCCGCCCAAACTAGACTGAACCCCCCTTTTTCGTTTTTTTTGCAAATTCTTACGTCGCCGAAGCTGCGTGCCGATCATTCTTTACAGTTAATAAGAACTGGAACTCCATGTCTAATATATACGAGTGAGGCGCGCGTGCGCAAGCTCCATCTATAGCTAGGGGGGGCCTGTAGAGCTTCGAATTCTTGGTGGAGGGGTTCGGCTACCCGATCGGGCAAGGATCTGTTTAGCAAGCCTTAGATATATGTCAATTGGTATTAACAAGTGGTATTATAATAAACCCCGATTGTTAATTGAAATCTTTTAAATTCTTAATTATAAGGACCGGTGCCCAGCTGAAAAAGCTTTTACTATAGCCCTCAATAATCGCACAGTATGGTCGCGACCAGAATGGTCCATGCACATGATTGAGATTTGAACCCGGGCCAAGACAGTTTAAATTAGGCGCGCGTGTTCACCTGCAAGCTGCAAGAGAAGAAAATTTTAATGTCTCAAAAGTCTTGTATTCGAACCAATCAGCGCGCACGGGGCCCATTGTCGGCTGAAACAAGCGGCGACGTCCCAAACCAGGTTTACACAACTAGCTACTAGTAGCTAGCGCTATATAGCTAGTCGGATCCGCGGGTATACCGTACGTGCACCATGGCCAGCACTAAACCGGCCTCCATTAATTGCATGCGCAAGCGTTAGCTTGCAACATGTTTTTAATCAATTGAATTTGCAAGGGTTTATTCATTTATAATATGTATTAAGATCGAGAATTATTATATGGGATAAGCGCATATATATATATATATATATATACATGTCAACAACTAGCTATAGCTAGCTAATTAAATTTGATGATCGATCGGGATTTATCTATAGCTATAGTTATAAAGCTCTATAGAGTTATAATATTAATATTTAAAGCTCAAGCGCTATAGAGCTAGCGCGCGCTCGAGGACCAAAATATTGACTTAGGTGGATCAGCGGCGTGCACGCGCGTTGAGACATGCATTAAGCTTAAGAGATATATAGATATCTATCGATCGATATACCTTATATGGACGAATTGATTCAAATCGAACTTATATACGACACATATGTCCATGGGTTGGTATATTCGTTCCTGACAAACCGCGATGATATGCGTCGGCGTTGGTGTTGCATCATGAGCTTCATGACAACCTGGACAGTCCAGACGGTACGTACGCGTATACGACGCTGCGTACATGCATGTACGTGTACACCGGTCATCATCATCATCATTGCAAGGAAATCGAGGGCTCATTCATGATTGCAATGGATCGGTTAAGGAGTCATAAAACACAAGCTTACTTAATTAATGGATCTAAGGGTTTGAATTGCTCATAACGATAGTGCAGTAATTTTTCAGGACGTGTACAGATTTGCAATATTATATATATTGAGGTTGAGGTTGCAATCATGAAGACGCCCCTGGATTTTCAGAGTGGTATATCTGTTATTCGACGCAATATTGGAAAACTAGCAGGATTCCGGTAAATAGCTCTAGATGTATAATGTATAAGCTTATAACTTAGGCCACTAGTAGCTATGACAATTGATAAGCTTAAGGCTAAATACACGGCACCCGTGTGGCTTAAATTTTGTTGCTTGCAACATATGTCTCCCTTCCAGAGCTTGATTGGTGGTTGAGCTAGGATCTTCGGGTTAGTCTAAGCCATTAATTAATTGAATTTCAGGACATCATTGCAATGACTACACGGCTGAACCGGGGGGATCCTCTCGAGGGCATTCTGTCACATCGAGACGAGCTCCTATACATATGTATATACATAAGGTTTCAGCTCATGATGCATGACTGCAGGCATTGAACTTCTAAGCTTACTGCGCCAACACCGGCCTCACGTACGATATCTGGTCGACAGCTTACAACTGAAGGCGACTTTATGCTGTTATCTGTTTTTGAATTGAACAGCGGCATTTGGGAATGCTGTAAAACGATGGGCATGTTCCGCGGCACCGCCACCCCCTTACACGTATACAACTGTGCTAACCACTAGCTTGGGTATTCATGCTTGTTGCTTATGTAGATGGCGAGACCGTGGTACTTCCGTTTTAAGACAGTTATATAATTTCATACAACTGAGCTTAAGGTGTTCGAACCCTTAATTAACTTAAGCCCAATGCCTAGTCTGCAGGGGGTGTTTTTTTTATTTGCGTGCACGAGTGGTCAGGGCCACGTGGGCTGGAACGGCTGTTTTCCCGCACGTGACAGCAGGTCAGATGATACACTACTAGCCCTAGCTACCAACACCAAATCTCGGGAGCTCCTAGGGCCCGGCCCGTGTCCAGACCTTAAGCTTCACAACCAATTGTTAACTGCAAACTGCTGGTACTAAGCAAACACCTAGCCGTACGCCTCGACCGCAAGGTGCTCAGCCTCATGGATCCCGTTCCGATATGTATATATATATAACGGTGAGGAGCGTTAAATTGATTGACCCGTATCAACATGCACGCACGCAGCCATGCGAGCTGGTCTCCCCTAAAGCTTTTCAAAAATTATTATATACGTAATTGACCCTCATGAGCTGTAGTACTCATGATCGAGTTTGGGTCAATCACGTATACTCGTTTGGGATCTATACACGTGAATCGGAATTGGCCCGGGCACCATGCAAAGCTACACGATTTATAAGTATGGGTTTTGAATCTATAATATTATGTCGCTACCAAACGGTGTTACTCAGAATCTATAAATTAATCAATTGGACGAAAAACAAAACCCGGACGCATAAAATAGACGAACTAATGTGTGTATGGGTGTGGCACATTCAATTGTTATAACGTTAGTACTATAACCACATTTACTCTAACTACAGCCAATCCAGGCTATATATACCCTACCTGTGGTTGCATCCTATTTCAGATGCTGTAACTGCTTAAATTTACAACTTCCTTTTGGGGTTGCTTCGAATGATCATGCTGTATAGAAATATGTACCTACCCCGGGCCTTTACGTAGTACTGCGAAAGCCCGGCCGCATCTTCAATCAAGTAACGTCGAATAATCAATGGCCACAACGTACATACGTGGAATACCGATGCACAATTTACAGTTTTGGAATCACTAGACGCCGTTAATTATATACTCGAGGATATGAGCCCGCAAAATTTGATTACGTTGGAAGAGCCCAAAATCTGATTGGCACGTTGATAAGTCTCAAGGTCCTGGAACTTGATTTCACTCTCGGTGTTCATACAGCCACCCCTCTATAAACTGATGTGTGGTGTTTTGGAAGGATTGGAAGAGTTTTTGAATCTTTGCGCAGGTTCCTTGTCGTGAATTCACATATCGAGAAGTTCACCATTACTGCTTCCAGTGGAATATTTAGGTTCGAGCATCTTGATGGCTGGCTTGAAAAGTTTCGCGGTAGAAGGAAAGTTGCGGATTTGAATCAAAGCCAAGGTCGCAATGTTTGAAAACTTTTATCAAATGACACTTTCCAAAATTCTCGCTGGGAGCTGTTTCTGTCCCTTGTTTTGAAAAGTCTAATACCAAGAGTATACGTTTACATGTTTTCATCGATATTACATTCGTTATCAATTCTGCAATTTCTAAAAAGTCTAGCCTGTCGACGGATCCGGACCTTTGCAGTTTTTTTTTTTTTTCTCTTCTTTTATTAAATATTTTTAAAAAAAAAAAACTATATATAACCAATACATACCGCCAATTTCGCCAGCCACAACAGATATCGAGCGCTGACAAAATCAAGCGTAATATGCTTTTCGTTCTCTAGGGACGTGTATAAAGTGGTAATGCTGTAGACGTTGACGATTTCCGTAACCCGTCTAATCGAAGGTGCCAATGGAAGAATTGGGAGATACGTAGAGGACGAGGCACTGTCCATGACAATTCGGCTTAGTGCGGTTATGACATCTGCGTGCGGCTGCAGATCATTCATGATTAGGTTTCAATCAATGTTGGGAGGACAGTTGGGAACCCGCGTTTTATGAATTTTTTGACAGCGCGACAACGGAAACGATGGCGACATTGAACGATTTGCCACCAGAAATTCGCCAGTGCATCTGGGAACACCTATCTGCCACCGATAAACATCCCAGTTACTTCTTGGTGTGCAAGACATGGTTTGAAGAGATTGCGCCTGTATTCTACAGGGAATGCTGGTTTGAAGGATTGCTTGATCATCAGTGTTGGCTTGAAGACAAGATGACCGGGACTGACCGGTTGATGAATGTCTACGCCCCCCTTGTGAAACACCTGGATTTTGATTCCTACAGATTAATTGATGTATTTGAGTCTCTGCTGGAAGAACCGCGGGAGTTTCCTAATTTGGCCACTTTGAATATATGTGACTCTCAACTAGAGGCTGAGACACTGATGAATCTATCTGCTGTCAAACTCTGCCACGTAAGGACGTTGCAACACTGTTGGGTGACAAACACTGATTTACAGTTTGCAGTTTTGGAATCGCTGGACACCCTTAACAAGAAAAGCTCTGCGGGACCCATAACTGTGGATCTTGATGTGGAGAATGAGGCGCTTTTTTCATACTTGAAGAAGCATGTGCCATCATACGTCATCAAGCGTCTCTCAGTGGTTCAAAAAGATCTAGAGGAAGACAGCCCGGAAGAGTTGATTACGTTGGACGAGCTCGATTTGATTGGCACATTGGTAGGTATCAACGACCTGGAAATTAATTTCCGCGATAGCTGTCTTGCAATCACCCCACCAAAGTGGGGCTTGGAGTTTTTGGAACGGTTGGAACGATTTAAAGCTATTGTCGATGACGATATCCCGTCTCCCATCAATATTAGCAATTTACTCCACCATTTGCCAGGAATGAAAAACTTGAAGCACCTATCGTGTACGTGGGTTCCAGTTTCCTCTGATAAGTACCAGACTCTTCTGCCTGCTTTGCGGTTATTACAGGTAGAGGTACTGTTGAACACGGTAGATGATTTGCGGATTTTTGAATCTTTGCGCAAGTTCCTTGTCTTGAATTCCCACATTGAGGAGTTTCATATTGAAACTTTCAATAGTCCGTTTACGCTCCAGCAGTGTAGCGTTATGATGTCCAGCTTGAAAAACATCAAACGTCTTGATTTGCGTATTTCACTCACAGAGGCCGAACTGTCTGAGAGCCGTCTACTAGAGTCAATTGGAAGCTGCCGCCGACTGGAGACGTTGCACTTGAGCTACAATCGTGGCTATACTATTGTCCTTCAAGATGAGGCAAGTCCATACGTGCTGTTCCCTAACCTAACAAAGCTCACGGGGGTACGTGAATTTCACGGGTTTGGACCAAACCGAAATTTAAAGTCGCAATGTTTTAAGGGCTTTATCGATCGACACTTTCCAAAATGCGATTTAAAACAGGTGTCTGTCAGTTGTTTGCACTGTAAACATATATAGACAGACTTGATGGGGTTTAGTTCCTGTAGTATATACGCCATAACGGCTGGTCTGCATTTATCAATAGATAAGTATATATATATTTCGTCGTGTTTATGCGCGCGCTCGCAAGCGCTAAGCTAGCTTACGTGATCACCGCGCATGGATCTCCCAACACGCGCGCGGCCCACCCGCAATCCCAAAATAAACACCACACCACCCACGAGACAAGGATAAAATGTCCAGCGCTTAGCACTTTTCTCTTCCGCGATACCACTTTTTTTCTTCTTCTTTTCTTTCTTTTCTTTCATCTCTTTTAACGACAAATGGTCATCCACAACGGCAAAGAACGCCTCACGATTGAGGAGAAACGGCTCGCCGACGACAGAAACCGAGTGTCCTATTGGAAGCGCTGGGGCCCGTATCTCAGCGAGCGGCAATGGGCCACCGTCCGCGAAGACTACTCCAGCGATGGCGATGCTTGGTCGCACTTCCCCTTTGAGCACTCCCGTTCACGAGCGTATCGCTGGGGAGAAGACGGGATAGCCGGTGTGAGCGACTCTCACCAATTCCAATGCCTTTCATTCTCATTCTGGAACGAAAAGGACGACATTCTCAAAGAACGCTTATTTGGCCTAACTGGTCACCAAGGCAACCACGGCGAGGACGTGAAGGAAGCGTACTACTACCTCGACAACACGCCCTCGCACTCGTACATGAAGTACCTGTACAAGTACCCACAGAAACGATTCCCATACGAGGATTTGATTGCCGAGAATGCGAAACGATCGCGTGAAGATATGGAGTATGAAATTTCCGACACGTCAGCCTTCGCCGACAACCGCTACTTTGACATTTTCATTGAGACCGCGAAGGAGTCTGAAGAAACGTTGCTGTTCCGCGTCACTGCTTACAATCGGGGCCCCGAACCAGCCCCACTCCACATTATTCCGCAATGCGTGTTTCGAAACACGTGGGATTGGGAGGGGACCAACAACACGGACTACGCCAAACCAGAAATGTCTCTAGCCAATGACGACGAGCAGACCGTCAAGACGGAGCATTGGAAACTGGGAGAGCGGTATCTTCAGTTTGCAACGTCGCCCGGGTTTGAAACCTGCTCTGACGATGTGGATCCGACACTGCTTTTTTGCGAAAACTCGACAAACACAAGACGTCTCTACAACAATGACGATGGAGCCAGCCCGTACCCCAAAGATGCGTTTCACGATCGTATCATTGAAGAGGATGAGGGAGCTGTCAACCCGGCAAACACTGGCACGAAATCATGCGCATGGTATGCTTTTGATCAGTCTGACGGTATTCCACCGGGCGATTTCGTGACGGTGCGGTTCAAACTAACCAATAACAAGCCTAGTGCTGACCTTAACGAGCAACGGTTTGATGCAATGATTGATAAACGGCAGAGGGAAGCAGACGAGTTTTATTTCAAGATTAGCCCCCTCCCCATGTCTGATGAGTTGAGAGACGTACAAAGACAGGCATTGGCCGGTATGCTGTGGTCAAAGCAGTACTACCATTTCGTCCACACGGAATGGGCAAACGGCGACCCAGGTGCCAAAATGCCGCCGCCTCCTGAGCGGGCTGGGATTCGCAATAAAGGTTGGGGCCATCTCCACTGCGATGATATCCTCTCTCTTCCCGATGTATGGGAGTATCCTTTCTTTGCGAGCTGGGATACCGCGTTCCATTGCTTGCCGCTTGCTATGGTTGATCCAGATTTTGCAAAACGACAGCTGGATTTGATGACGCGGGAGTGGTACATGCACCCAAACGGGCAGATCCCCGCGTATGAATGGAATTTCAGCGATGTGAACCCACCTGTACATGCGTGGGCCGCATTCCGCACGTTTAAGATTGAGCGGAAAATGTACGGGCGAGAAGATGTGGATTTCCTCGAACGTGTTTTCCAGAAATTGCTTCTCAATTTTACGTGGTGGGTGAACCGGAAAGACGAGGAAGGCAAGAATGTGTTTGAAGGCGGGTTTCTAGGCTTGGACAATATTGGGCTTTTCAACCGGTCCGAGCCGCTGCCGACGGGCGGGAAGCTGGAACAGGCAGATTCGACGGGGTGGATGGCGTTTTATTGCCTTCAGATGCTGAATATCGCGCTTGAACTTGCTAAACACCGTAATGTGTATGAGGATATCGCGTCAAAGTTTTTTGAACATTTTCTGTTTATTGCCGACGCCATGACGTACTCATCCTCACAACCGCTTTGGAGCGAGGAGGATGGGTTTTACTACGATGCAATTAGCTGGGGAGGCCCTTGGTCTCAGCAGCTGCCGGTCCGGTCGCTGGTGGGGCTCATTCCTCTCTATGCTTGTCTCACGCTTGAGCCACAGATTCTCGCCAAGTTTCCTTCCTTTGCCAAACGCGTGCAATGGTTCGTGGAGAACAGGAAGGGGATTTCAACACGTAATATTACTGCACCAATGGAGCAGAGAGGGCAGGGCGATCGTATGCTTCTTGCACTTGTTGACGAGGATCGGTTGCGGGAGATTTTGAAGCGTATGCTGGATGAGGATGAGTTTTTATCTGAATACGGCATTCGGTCCTTGTCCAAATACCATGAAAAGAACCCGTATTCCATGAATGTCAATGGCGAAACGTTTGAAGTTGGCTATGTGCCTGGCGAGTCGCGGTCCGGGCTATTTGGGGGCAACTCAAACTGGCGCGGGCCAATCTGGTTCCCTACCACTTTTCTCCTCGTTGAGTCGTTACAGCGATTCTACATGTTTTATGGCGAAGCGTTTACTGTTGAATGTCCTACTGGCAGCGGGGAGTATAAGAATTTGGCGCAGATTGCCGAGGAGATTCAGCATCGGTTGATTGGCATCTTCAAGAAGGATGAAGGGAATGATGATCGACGGGCATACAATGGCGGGGTGGATTTGTACGACCATGACGAGCATTTTAAGGAGTATGTCCGGTTTCACGAGTATTTCCATGCCGATACGGGTCGAGGGATGGGGTCTGAGCATCAACTGGGCTGGACGGGCTTGGTTGCCAAGCTTATCCATGATACGGGCGTAACAATGTCCCTCCCCAAAACTCCAAAAACGCCAATCGCGACTGCCGAGCACTACTTTGACGACCAGATCAAGACCCCAAAGAAGATCAAGAAGGGTCATAGCCGAACTCCATCTAGAGTCATGCTGGGCAGGCGGTATAGCGTACGCTCTGGGTACACTACCGGCGGCGAAGAGGATGAAGAGGATTACTTTAACCGTGGCGGGTACTATAACCAAAATGATGAAGAAGACGAGAGTGACGAGCAGGACATGACTGAACATATCCGAAAGAGCTTGGAGCGTCACTTGTCCATGAAAGGTAGAGAGAATGAGGAGGAGCTAGAGACGCGGTATGATTAGTGTGTGTATATATATATATATATATTGATGCTAGATGTTTTGTAGCTATAAATTTGTTTTATTTTTTTTTTTGGATTTAAGCTTTATTTTCTCAAGATATACTGGTGGGTGATAGAATGGTATCACAACTTTGCAGCTGGAGGACGGCAAATTCGGGAGGTTAGGCAAGATGTGGTCCATCAAGTCATCGATCTCTCGGAGCTACTGCCGCACGAGCCGCAAGCCTAGGAGCTCATGGAAACTCTAATGAGATAAAAATCAGTTATTAATCAATTGACGGTACGTTTTCCCCCTAGAGTCTAAATTAGGCTTTTATTTCGATTTTAATGTGTGGGATGGTATCTTGGATAAAGTCCGATGGCTCAAGCTCGGCAAGGCTGTCGAACTAAACTAAACCGATACCGACACCGACAAACCTTCATGCATGTTGTAAGTTTTATAGACGATATAATGAAGAAAAGCCGTATCTCAGAAATATTAAAATTTGTAATTCGATTCTATTATGACCGTTAACATGTGAAATCGAGTGTCTTCACTGTAGTTGATGGTCGGACGAATGGTGAAGCTTAAATGCACCTGGCTGAGCTCTCCCCGGTAGAGTAGAGTCATTGGATACTTTGCACATTCATTCACGCTCAATTAAATTCCAAGATGTCAACGACCTCATATGATACATCAGCATATGCGTTTAAATTTAACTTGCAATATTTGCACGTTATTTAGGCCGGCCGATCATAACGAACACAACCCGTATAAGGTGCGTGGTCACCAATTAATAGGTATCGGCAGTTTTTGTACGACCTGTTGCTGATTGTTTAGTAATCTTATCCGAATTCTTTAGCTGATCCGGGGCTGCGTGCCGATCTAGCCGCGCGCCGATCGGCCGATCTGGGGTGGTTTTAGCTATAGTCTCAGCTTAAGCTCACAATAGGAGTTAAAATATGCCAACTAATGGAACCCCCCGGGGATATGATATCCTTCTCATTCTTGCAAACATCATCTTTTACGTTGTAAATAACGCGTATCACGTCTGGTAATTAACTTGGCTTAAATTTAAGGCACAGGTGCGGTGTTTTGTGAGACTTGCATTATCGATGCGGGAAAGTGTCTCGCGTGCGGGGTAACGAGGTCCCGGGAGGCCTTATATATAAGGCACCACCATCTTTCGCCATCATTTTAACCAAAAAAAGGGCCTTTATCAAGCTAGAAAGACCCCGCTATGTTAGCTATGTTAGAGTACAAGCTACAAACAAGGTTTCTTGACGAATGGAGAATAAATCTGTCGTCCCCGGGCGGAGTATTTTGCGCAATAATTGGATGCGCTGTTTTATATACGCGTTTTTTTTCTCTTCTTATTCTTCTACCTTGCGTTCGTTTATAAATACCCAAATCCGCTTCTTCCTACGTTCATAATTATACATATTTCACGAACCTGATGAGTGAAAAGGTTAATATTAATGAATATAACAAAACTGTCTGGTTGGCTACAGCCGGCGATGCCCAGGAAGGCACTGCCAACGAACACTCGCTGACTTTTTTGCAGGGTATTAAAGCCCATCGCAAATCTGTCGGCTGGGCCTTGGCATTCTACTTGGCCAACGTGATGGAGAGCTACGACTCTTCGCTGATTGGTTCGTTCTTAGCATACCCAGCCTTCCGAAATAAATACGGTGAATATTCCGAGACCAGCAAAGACTACCAGCTCACAGCCCAATGGCAAGTCGCCATGGGGTTTTCCACATCCATCGGTGTCATTCTCGGCACGATCTGCAATGGGTGGATTTTGGACCGCTGGGGGTACCGCCGAGTGCTGCTTGTCGCTTACGCCGTTCTCACCGCTTTCATCTTCATCCCATTCTTTGCACCAAACATTTCCGTGTTATTTGTTGGTGGTACGTATATATAAACGATAAAGGATCAAACGAGGTCTCGAGCTAACACACACACACATATACTGTATAGAACTACTGTGCGGCTTCCCTTTCTCGGTATTTGCTGTGGGGTCCAGCTCATATGCTTCGGAAGTGACACCTACTGTTCTGCGTGGTTACATGCAAGTGTTTGGTAACCTCAGTGCAATTACGGGCCAGCTCATCTCCGCGGGTATTCTCCAAGGTCTAGTATCACGCACCGATCAATGGTCGTACCGAATCCCGTTCGCCGTACAATGGGTATGGCCAATCCCCCTAGCCATCCTAACATTTTTTGCACCTGAATCCCCTTGGTGGTTGATCCGAAGGGGTAGACTTGAAGACGCAGAGAGGTCACTGCAGCGTCTCTCCCATGATACACCAGAAGAGGTACGCCAAAGACTAGCGATGATGGTGCATACGAACCAGCTCGAACGGAATATCGACGCCGGCACAGATTATAAAGATTGCTTCAAAGGAACGGCAGCCAGGCGTACCGAAATCTCTTGTGTCATCAATGCATCGGACGCGTTGTGCGGGTTTGCAATTACCAGCATCATCACCTACTTTTTCGAACAGGCCGGGATCTCGGCTGACGATTCGTATAAACTCGGTGTCGGTACCAGCGGGATGGCATTTGTGGGTACCTGTCTATCCTGGCTTTTGTTGAATGTGCTAGGTCGGCGTACAATTGCTCTTGCCGGGTACATCTGCCTCTGTACTATCATGTTCATGGTGGGGATTCTGGCATGCGTTGAGCAGACGGACGGTATCAAGTGGGCACAACCTATCCTGCTCATGATCTGGACGTTTATCTACGACTTGACACTAGGCCCAATCACGTTCGCGCTGACCGGTGAGGTATCTGGCACGCGTTTACGAGCCAAGACTATTGGTATCGCCAGAAACGCGTATAACTTGGTGAATATTGTCAATTCGGTCGCTGCGCCGTATATCCTCAACCCCGACCAGGCTAATTGGAAGGGGAAAGCCGGGTTCTTGGCTGGGTCTCTTACTCTGTGCTTGCTTGTGTGGGCATTCTTCAGACTACCAGAGACTAAGGGTAGAACGTACGAAGAGCTTGATGTTATGTTTGATCGTCGGGTCTCGGCTAGAAAGTTTAAGGGTTATCAAGCCGATCCTTATTCCGACGAAGACGAGAAGGATGTTATTACGGGTAATTAGCGCTGTCTTAGGGTACTGTTCTATATAGGTTTTGAATTGTTGGCTTGTCCGGCCTTGCACCGTTCTGTGCCATTCAGATCTTCGAATACACCGTCAGTGGACTATTATAATACTCAGCTTGGCATCACTCACAATAATGACCATGTATGAACGAAAATAGCTACAGTATGAATTCCAACTTGAACGTTATTCTCCGCAGCACTAGCCCTCGCTGAAATATAACGATCCAAGCTTATCTGGTTCACAACATCAGGTCTGTAACCTGTTAGCCTCACCATACCATCGGAATTCCGTGCTTACGCACCCCGCCTACCGATCACGAAACAAGGTCAGCGTCAATTCCAATGCACGACAACCTTTGGTGTGTCATCCTCATTTTCATCCCTGATCCTTAGCAAGTATGTTGCCATTTCCTTTTCTTTTTTTCTTCATCCTTTTTCTTTCATCATTTACTTTTTCTCATTTCAAGGATAAATAGTCAAGCTATCTTCCTTCTCTATTTTAGTTCGTTTTAGAGTTATTTAATGTATTGAATTCCATTAGGTTTTCACTCATAAAAGTCTATTTTCAGTATCCAGCTCGTTTGTCTGTTCTCTTCTCAAAGGTCTTCGAGCACATTCAGCTCATCAATTCAAACGGACAAAATGTCAATACGCGTTTTGTATTCTTTCCCTTAAGCAATTGTGTCCAGTATTTAATATTTAATATAGGCACATATATAGCATATGCCCAATGGTTTGGTAGAGGAATACGAGAGCCGGTCTGTGCAGCCGAGCTACTCTGGTCATGTACAGGTTAAGCCTCATTAGTCAAGAAACTACTAGTTATACATCACGTATATATTAGCCCCAGTAGCTCACCAATGAGCAATGCCGCCCACCTGTAGGAACGGCACTATTGTATGCGCAGCTGTCTAGAGATAACGCGTGCGTATGTGGTACCAGAACCAAGCCCTATTTTTTTTAACAATCTTTGTGTTGGTTTCAGAAGTATTTTGGTTAGCTATTTAATACATGAAGAGGTGCCGAAGAGGAGGGAAAACGCTATGCTTTTGTTGCTGGCTGGCTTAGCTGGGACAGCTATTTCCTACTGTATGTTCGGTAGTGCCTGCCCTTTGTCTTCCGGATCCTGTTTTACAATTGTCAATTGTTTGTCAGAGTGTTTTACCCATGTTATAGTATACGCACAACTAGGAATTTTTCACACCAAGTTGATACCCACCTAGTAGCAATTTCCACGTTGGATGCTGGGTGATAGCCTGCCATGGCGCCACTTATCATGAATAATCAAGCCTTAACGAGCTAAATGTGTTCGAAGATCTAGAAGCTTTGAGAAGAGAACAATAGACAAAACGTAATTCGGCACATTCACGCGCATGTATGTACCTCGGGGGTTTTACTCAGGGGGCTCACTTTAATTATTAGTTTCTTGCAACCATGATTACTATATGTAATATTCATACGTGACTAATACTTTTTTTACAAATAACACATCAGTCGAATAATAATTCACGTGAAAAATTGTATAGTTGGGGCCGACAATTGTTAACGCCGCGCATAACTGACTCCCATATATACCTGAACGTACGGTTGCACTCTGAATTTTAAACCAACGCTAGCGTTTGAGACGTGGCCAATGTACAATACGTATACTTACATTCCAAAAGCCTCATGCGGCGATAACCGACGTGTGTGTCTCAATTCGATCGGACTCAATATATATTATAATTACTTAATTAAGGGTATACGTATCCATATTTCAATTATACAATTGCTTAATATTAAGGCCTATCCGGATATATATATACAACCTTAGTATATATACTTGTGCACGTATACACCGCGTGCGCGCGCGCGGTGTGGCCAATTTAAATAACCGCGATCATCTTAAGTAATTATATATATATATATATATAGAAGTCAGCTGGCGATCGCCAGCGCTCCACGTTTCAAAAGCGCATGCATATATGAGCTCGATTGGCTATAGGTACGTGTCCGACAATTGCTTAAAACAATCACCTGTCAATCAATCAATCAATATTGATGACAATACCTCGCGATCGATGTCGTATTAAACAATTGAGTCAAATGCCTAGGCCATTTTGTCTTGTAACCATGGCTTGACGGGCTCGGACAATGATATGCCTATAAACATAAGGGCCTTATAAGGCGTCCCTTGCGATCGAAATGGCCAATTGTTAATTAACATCCCTGCTGTGCCGACCCCCCCCC
>JAJLUJ010000240.1:0-12851 GCA_030564235.1 Blastobotrys elegans
AAAAAAAAAAAAAAAAAAAAATTTTTTTCTTCAATTTTTAAGCGATTGAGATATTTTCGTTAGCTCTAGTATTGAAATATCAATGGTATCAAATATAGCGGTTCATGTAATGGTATTTGGAGACGATTGAAGTAATATCTGGGGAACTTCGGTTTCACAATTCAAGCCTCAACCCACAAGCTGTTTTTTTTTTCTTTATTTTTTTTTGACATCTAAAGTAGACACTGGAGAGGATAACGAACGCTAATGCTGCACTTTTTATCATTTCAATGCTAGACAATACATCAAAAGATGATTCATAAAAGTACGAATGTGGTAATAAGTATATGCGCTTTCTATGCCCATATGTATGCTCTTGACCGATCCAAGTATAAATTTTGTGTAGACACATTTACAGGAGATAGGAATGATCGCGTCGACGAGGTAATTATTACCTGCCATATAACCACTTGTGAGCCAAACCAGATTACGCAAGCGCAAAACTTTACCATTTTAAAAGAGCTATACGCATCCATAACCACACTTCATTAAATTCTCCATACCTCCACAAGATACTTCCAGTTTTTAACGTTGCCGGTCTTTCTTGTTAATAGTACTCGCTTTTGTGATATTCAGTCAACTTGAGGTTGTGATACTCAGTAAAGTTGCAATTGACGTCCACTTTCCACTGCAGGGTAGGACACATTCTGACCGGGACTGAGGATATATTCTTGCGCATGGTCAACTTGTTGTACAGGTTATCGGACATATGCACTTCCATGTATGGCCCTTCACCGTCTTGTACTATATACCAGCAACAGGTATCCTCGTCATTCCAGCCCATATCCACAGTAAATTGGCAATAAAATTGGGTCATTAAAAGCTTTGATAGGTCATTCGAGCTAGTAATCACATGACTTGGCGCGCGTGTTATTGCGTCCGCTAATAGCTCTGGAAGTTGCTGAGGCGTGTAAAACTTCAGATGGATATGGACGCAGTACGTAATAGTATGCGACCCGCGAGGTACCATATATTTGTTTTTTTTTTTTTGTGATAAGCAAGATGTGTTGTTCGAAACGTTATGAGAACTAGTTCGGCGTTTAATTACGAATTGGGCGATCTTGTGCTGCGCGCGCATGTACACGCCTCACACGTGCACGTCGTTCGCGCAGTATACAGATGTTGTTGTTGAGAAATTTGGCAGCACCCAGTATCGGAAACCCGCCAGCCGTGGACTTGATAGCTAGCTAGTCTAGGTAACTTGCAAGCCATATAAAATATCTGACAGCGCGTGCTATCGGCCATCACGTTCTGACAACAACTTCTGTATAGGGCAATGACCGAGCTCTTAAAAATGGCCAAGCATATGCTTCCCCCAACAGCAGATCACTTTTATTTATTTATTTATTTTTTTCTCGCCCCATTTATTCTCAATTGAACCCAGACAGCCTCAATTAATTGCATGAAACGAATATTGGTTTACAATATTACATATGATCCATATGATCTGCAACAAATAAACCGGGCCCGGGTGCCTGCCAGTCAGCCCCACGACTGGGCTGCCCGGCCCGCTGGACCCACATATGTAGCCCCGCCGTCTTAAAATTGTAGTCAAACCAGGCTAAGCTTATCACTGGCGAGCGCCCTGTACATATGACCGTCCTTACCAAACCTATTTTTGTTCGTATACACACATCCAAATACAAGTATAAAATGCGATTACGGCTTCTATTCGTATCGTTTAAGCCTAATCTAGAAGCTTGACAAAGAAGGTTGTATATTCTCGCATTCAAGAAAGCTTTGCAGAGCCGGGGGAGGAGGTGTGTCCCCCTCATGCCAAGACATTTTCTTCAAAAAATATTTTTTTTTTCACGGCTGCTGCAGCCGTTCGTTCGCTAAAACCCAACAGGCCTTATAGCCGTGTCTGAGACGGCATTATCACGTATATTAAAAAAAGAATATGTGACTATAAATAAAGGACATTGTCCATCCACCCCAGACCTCTCGAAGGACAAGGTTTGACATGAAATTTTTGCCACTGCTAGCTCTTCTACCGGGTGCTTCGCTAGCCAAAGGTGGACTTTCCCCCAAGGGTGTGGTCCAGTTTGACCTACATGGCAAACACGCCAATAAACATCCGATTGACCGATACGCCAAGCAGTATTCGCAAGAAGAAGAAGAAAAAGTTAAACGAAGCGACACATTGGATTTGGAGATTTATAACATGAACTATGTGTACTACTCCACTGAGTTAGAGGTCGGGTCGGACGGCCAAGAAGTGGTAGTAGTTATCGACACCGGGTCAAGCGACCTGTGGTTGATGGACAAGACGAACCCATACTGTACCACAGACCCCCAAAAATCCGAGTACCCGTCTAAATGGATTCTATGCACAAACAACACATTTGACCATGCAAAGAGCAGTTCATTTGATAACATGACCGAGCCGTTCTCCATCCGTTATGTCGATACCAGTGCGGCTGTGGGCCACTGGGCGAAAGATACTGTCAAGTATAAAGATGTTACACTAGACGAGTTCCAATTCGGCATGGCCGGGGTTTCCAATTCCTCCATGCCGATTATGGGTATCGGCTTGAAGGAGATTGAAACGACTAACCAAGGTCGGCAAGCCTACACATATTCAAATTTCCCAATGGCACTTAAAGAAGGTGGTCACATCGGCGCAAACGCGTATTCATTATGGCTGAACAATAAGGGCTCAGAAACTGGGTCATTGTTGTTTGGCGGAGTTGACCACAAAAAGTATTCTGGCCAGCTCGCAAAAGTACCATTAGTTCCTTCCGATTACATCTCTGACGATATTAACGAGCTTGCTATCATGATGAACGGGATCTCGTTAGCAGGTAGGAACGAAAAGCATCAAGTGTTTGAATCAGGAGGCCGGCCTGCTTTGTTGGATTCGGGCTCTACAATCAGCTACATTCCGTGGAAGGTGATTTCGAGTATTGGTAATGCGTTAGATGGTAGCTATGACGGCGACTTGGGTTTCTACGTTTTGCCATGCGATATGAGTGAGGATTTGAGTTTAGAGTTTGACTTCAGTGGCGCCAAAGTGAATGTACCAATCACTGACTTGCTTCTACCGTTGCAAAGCAGTACCGGTGGCCCAGGGAAGTTGAGAGATGGCCGATTGGCCTGCCGGTTAGCATTGGATACCACCTATTCCACATACATTTTAGGTGATACCTTCCTCCGAGGCGCATATGTTGTTTACGACTTGGATAATAAGGAAATTGCGTTGGCGACCTCGGAACGTGACCACGATGATTCTGATGTTGAAGCAATCACCAACGGTATCCCATCGGCAACAAAAGCATCAAACTACGCCAAGACTTCCATTGATACTACCTACTCGGCATATTCTGTTACGTTGAAGGGCGATTACGACATCACGTCCAAAGTGAAGCCCAGTAGTCTAAAAACCACCCGGACGTTTAAAAGAACTTCTCGTTCAACCTCATCCTCGACTACAGAGTCAAATTCAAGCACTGATCCAACGTCTGCGTCGTCTTCCAGCTCGAATGCCATTACAACAACAACAACAACGATAGGTGCTATGGCGACTGAAGGTGACGATACCACACCCAAGGCTACCGCTAGCAGTGCCAGTGATTCCAGTAATGAAGGTGATGGAGGTGATATTAGTGGTGCAAATATGGTGTCAATATCCTTGGTTATGCCAGTCCTAATGCTTGCGGTCATGTTTATTTAGGTATTTGAAGAACTATATTTGATGCGAGGGGATGGGCTTTGGGACCCAATCCATATATTTGGCGATACTAAACGGTAATATTCGTAATTCATGAATTGTATGAAGAACAGAACCTTGATTCTGAAAACCTCAGTACTTAAATAACTAACTATACATGGCGTGCGCGGCTACATCAACCATGACTACATTTACCCTTATTGGCCAAAACAGGCAACCATACCTAGACTGTGACTGTGTTCTGCTTCTGATTCTAAAGCTTCTTCAGTCTTCTCGCGGGATTACGTCATGTTGAACGCTTACATACGGAAACACGTGCGGCTCACAACGCTTTAATAGTGTTAACGGCTACATTCACCGGATTGATATGCCCTATACCAAGCAGGCCATATGTACGATAGGTTAGAGTGCTGAGTGTCTCGGCTGAACCATTTCCAACCGCGGGGTTTGGCCCACCAGGACATTATGCGGCTCATTCAAACTACCGGGCCACATACATTAAATAAAATATAAATAAAAAATTTATTAGATATTAGAAATTAAAAATTGGAAAAAAAAAAAACAAGACAGCACAACTATTATTATTATTATTATTATTATTATTCTTCATCATACCACAAGGTGAGGGTGCTTGGGATTGGGCTTTCCTTGCTATCCGCGTCCAAATACTTTCGCATTGTAACACCTGCAAAGTCATGGCCCACATGTGTAAACCGACCTTGTTTGCCAGGAGCTCGCCGCAAGTTTTTGAGCTTGAAAACTTCCCGCATTGTAGCAACAAGCGAACAGCCAACCAAACGAGCACCGAAACAGTAGTGCAAACCATGCCCAAGCAAAGTGTAATCCTTAAGTGATCGGTGTGGGTTCAATTTTTCCGGTTCTGGGAAAGCTTCTGGATCCATTGCTGCCTTGGAAGTAGCAATCAAAATAGTGTGGCCAGCCTTGATGTGGACTGGACCTCGAGCACCATCCATAACAGTAACGTCATTGGCCGCAACTCGTGGCAAACCTGGAACCACGCCAGCGTGTCGCATACCTTCAAACACAAAGCCTTGCAATTCTCGATCAGCCTCGGCATCGTCTCGGTGAGCCAATTCAACGATTCGGTCCTTGTATTCTTCATACCCTTCACTGAGAAACAAATCAATCAACAACGATGCTTGTTGGGTGATATTTCCAATAACAGGCGTATAAGCGCCAAAAATATTCCCCACGGAGTCACCAATGGACATTCCAGAGTCGTTTAATGCGTGGTATAGCCGATCGGCGTGCGGCTTGACCTCATATGCGCTTCCCTTGGCCAACCAGTCTACAACCTTCTCCTTCATACCACTCTGAGTCTTGAGATGAGCTTCAAAGATTGGCCGCAAAGAGTCACCGGCCATGGTAGCACCTTCTCGCAACAACCATTCGTTACCAGGGATGATATTGAAGCTTTGGAACATGAACAGCACCAAAAAGGCAGCAAACGCTTCCGTAACCGTCAACAAACCATGGGGGTGTTCCTTGGTCTTGAGGGGAAGAGCAAGTCGGTCAGCCACCCACAATACTGGCACCACGTTGGTGACGTCACGGACAATGTCAATTGATCGCTTGGTGCTGTTTGTGTACTTGAGAGAGCTCTCCTTGATCTGCTTGGCAACATGTTCAGTGAAGAACTGGGCCACATTTTCTTCAAATCCCTCTTCAAAGAAGGCCTTGTGAAGAAGCTTGGACTGGGTGTCGTGTCGTTTGGCGTCGTCCCAACCAATCATAAACTCGTGCCCATCGGTGCATTGTACAATGGCCTTTTGGTACATGACCCGGAAGTTTTCACGGTCTTCAAATACCTTCTTGCAGCCTTCTTGAGTGTGAATACCAACCACTCCCATGTCGTTTGCTGGCCGTTCAGTATCATACTTGTCAAGAAGCTTGTTGTCTCGCAAAAAGTTTTTGGATGCGGATGGAGTGTAAAACGGGAATAGAGCATAAGTAGAAGTACCAGTCCAACCACCCGGCAGAGCATTCATCAACAAGGTTGGCATCATGGCGCCATACGCACCAGGATGGGTAGTTGAGTTAATCTTAGCATAGCCCCAGTTGGTCAAGGTGCTGCTGTTGAAGTCATAGCTCAAAAACCGATCACCACGGACAAGGCCAACCGCATCGTCCAAAATACCTCGACCAGTGGTGTGGCCAGGGCAAACACCGCTACCTGGAACAGCAGGCTTGGTCACTTCAGCCATCAAACCGGGGTACAATTCCAGGTTGTCAATATGACCATACAACAACTCAGCCGCACGAGCAGTATCCTTGTCAGTGTTCCAATCTTCAAAGCTTTCATATGGCTTCAAATTGAGGTATTTTCGGAACTCGTTCATTGTGCAGACGTTGAAAACGTTTCGGGCTTGTAGTTGGCCCAATACGTCAACCACTTTGAAGCTGGCTGGGGTACTGTGCGCACCAAATGCATGTGCTGGTTCTTCAATACAGTCTTTAATCAGGTTGGCGAGTTCAGCATCGTCAAAGGTGCCGTCTGGCCCACGCTCAAACTTGTCAAACGTCCAATCCTTTGCATCCTTTTCCATCATCTTGTGGCCGTGGATCTTCATCACCTGGGACAACATTTCCGGGGTCATGTCGTTGATATCCTTGAGATCTGGCAGTATGTCCATAATCAACCCCTCAAACCACTTGTCGTCAGCGGCACTGAGAGCAGCATGCCAATGATATAGCACCGCAAATTCAACAGAGACAACATTACCGGTACCTCGTTCAACCCGATTGCCATGCTTGTTGATCTCCGCACCAAGGTCAAGACTCCAGCTTGAGTTAGCCCGAGGTGTGTTTAAAATGCTGGCGACGTAGTCCTTCAAGACGACAGAAGCGAAAAACCCAACATTGATATTACGGGTAAGTTGGAAAATGTCTTCATCTTGCCTATTGTTTTGTGTGTGTTAGTGACTGTCTTCCCTCTTTAAAATGCATACCATTTCTTTTGTTCCTCATCCAGTTGGTCCCAGTCCTTATACCGGCCATCTTCATTCACGGCATACAAATCCTTAGCGACTTGGTTATGGTTTCGCGAAAACATCAACAACACCGCAACTACACCCGGTGGCATCATCATGATTCGTTCCGATGCGATAGAGTCTGGGTAAATGAGGCCGTTTTCGTATGTCCGCACGCGGTGCTGCTCCTGGTCGGTATTACCGTACAACGTACTCAAGTCGACATAACTAGATGTAGCATTTAACCATGGGTCTTTTCGATCAGTTTGGAAGCATTCGTGGATGACAATAGTGGCAAATGAAAAGAAGAGTCGGTTCAAACCAGAAGGGTGTTCCCGGTATGTCGTCTCATCTCGCTTCATCAGCTGGTCAAACACCAAGTTTGGGTCTGGAAGATTGACCCCTTTAGTTTTCAACGGAGGCACGCTTCGTGTATATGGCGACCCAGCTTTGCCCATTTCTGGAACCCACGGGTTGTTTCCACCACCGTCATGTCGTCGATATCGAGCCGTTGGACCAGCGGTTGTGGTTGGAGGGTGCGGTAGGTCGTTGTACAGCATTTCAATAAAGCCGTCCGAAACAGTCTTACTTAAACCACTGTTAGGTGGTAAGGTTTGCAACATTGCCACCCCGTGTTCAAGCAGAAGTTCCTTATCGTCCAAAGGCGCACCTGAAGCTAGAGTGGTGACAGCTTGGGCCATTGTTCGGGCTTGTTTAATGTTCAGGTGCCGAAGGTCATGGCCTAAGCTGGTTGTTTTTTCTTGGGCCCCAGCTTGCTTGTCGGTCTTGCCGTCTGGAGTAGTAGGCGGCTTTCGCTTGATTCGCTCAATCAGTGCTTTAACTTGCCCCATGGTGTAATTAGAGTTTTTTTATATTTTTTTTCTCTTTCAAAATTATTGCCCGGGAACCCAGAACTTTATATATATATATATATATGTAGCCAATTGAGTTGTGCTTATTCATGTGCTCATGAGTTGAGCCTGGGTTAATTGGTAGTGATCGGCGTGTACCGTGCGCATGCAGTGGACAATACGTATACTACGTTACATGTAAGCAATTGATATGAATTAGGACAATGATAATCAATTGACGTCGATATCCCTAGCTGGCCTACATGTGCAGCGCTAGCACTGCGCAGCCAATGCGAAAAGGAGTATATAGGGATTACGTTCAAAGCGCGCCGCGCGTGCCATAATTTTTTTTTTTTTTTTTTTTTTTTTTGAATTCCACGCCGCGGCCCTTAAAATTTAAAACGTATATATATACATACAATGATGATCATCATAGCTCTTTCCCCTTAATAATTGCTTGTTTTCCTTCTCTATTCCCCGTTCGGATCGCACGTAAGCGTGAAATATTAACCTTGCGTATACCGAATACTTACGTACAGGTCTGCCTGCAGTCAAATTGACTTAATTAAGCTAGCGCCCGGGCAATTGCCTAATTACTTAATCCGAATTTAGCTAGCTAGATATATCCCCGTCTCGATATTGTATAATTGGCTAAAAAAGTAATTACTTGCTCAATTGTTGCAATCAAGTCTTAATAGGCATATTTTATTATTTTATTTTATTTTATATTATAATATATATATATATCGATATATGTATACGAGGGAACACAATTAGTCGATATGACATATGATATTATAAACCTAATTAACACCGGTCCATGCATGCCATGGTTGGATATCGTCGTATGAGATATCATATATATATGCCCAGTTAGGACAGCTTAATTATAAGCAATTGCCACGTAAGACCTCGGCATACATGTTCGAAGGCGGCGTCCGGAAACCGGTCCATATGGCATGGCATATGCATGGCAGCTATAGCTAGGAAAGCATATGCATGTCTCGATCCGATCGAGTACGTAGCTCTAGAGTGCTCGCGCGTACGTTCTCGGGACAGCACATATGCATGTATATATGAGTACATATGTATACATGTCGCCGGCCTGGCGCCCATGACAACTGGACTAAGGATCAGAGGCCTGGTTTGTATATATAGTAAAGCTTCAAGTTAGAATTAGCTGTTCGGCAAGGCCCATTCATGAGATCATTTGGTATCGGCTAACCCATCAAAATATAGTATACTTGTAACAGTTGACACATATTCCCGGAGATATTGTAAATTCGTTGACGTCGTACGTCGGTGGATACCGGCATATGTTGGCATGAATATTACGGAGCATCATGCATGACATCCTTTAAATTAAGGCTTAAATAAAAAACGAGCGAGCTAGCAATATTACTATAGCTACTAGTGCTTTCAATTGAGCCTAATATTAAGCTTTGTAGCGCGCGTGCGCCTGAGGAGGGACGTCGACCGATCGAATTTGTAGCCTTAATAAATTTTTCTTCTTCTTCTTCGACCGATCGAGATCCTAATTATAAGAATTTTATATAACGGTATACCGTGGGCCCGTATGCATATATGACAGTGCCCGGGCGTGGTCGACGGTACCGCGCGATCGTGATCAATGTATACATATATATATATATATCAGATATTATCCATCAATTGGTCAATGTCTTAATTAAGGCCGGCCTTAATTAATTATATGGTCCCGGTATTAAGGGGAGTTCAGGAGACTTGTTGTCAAACAGATTTTCGTTTTTTGAAGGGTAGGATAAACTCGGCAATTGAACATACATGGTTAGCTAGCTACTAGTGTAAATAAGGTGATGCCCCGGTGAAAGCCCTGTACATCCATGACGTATACCGGTAAATTAACCAGTCTAAGATCATCCGTATACAATATTAGGATCTGATTGGACGGACGGACGTACGCTGGCTTATAAAAAGTGCGCGCCCATTCACCGGAGAGGGGCCCGCCCGCGCGGGGGGGGGGGTCGATCAATCTTAAAATTCGATCGCGATGCCTTGCAACATGTAAGTGGCCGGCCTTTGTATGCTAATGCCGGGCCCGTATACTAAGAGGATCGACTAAAATCATAATAAGGGTAACCGCGATGCTTAAGCGTTAGAATTAGGTACTAGCTGGTAGCTTGGAAGCTTTGTGTTTGATAGTATTTCCAAGATCTGTCGACTTCGTTAAATATATATTTAAGGGATAAACATGAAAGTACGTAGCCCAGCCGCGGGGCTCACTAGTAGCTAGGATACGCGTAGATCTATATATATGTATACGTAAGATGTATATACGGCAATTGATTATATATAACCTAATTATAATTTATAAATATATGTATACGATTGAGCGATATGCATCATGAGCAGCAGCCTGCCGATCTCCCATATATATATTCGATCGACAGCTCGAGGATCCTAGCTAGCGCCATGGCATATATATATGATCTGAGCTCGATCGCTAGCTAGCGCATGTGATTTACTTATATATAAAACTTCACGTTTATATATATTTAAATAATTAAATTTACGTGTACATATATATCGCTTCGAAGCTAGCGTATGTACGTAAGCTTACGTGTCAGATACACATGTATATGTGGGTCTATAGTTGCCCGGCCGGCCATGGCCAGCTGCAGCCAGCTGCACATGTCTATTTTATCAATTGAGTATACGTACGTACGCGTACAGGCCTAGGCCTCGAGCCGGAATCTCATGAAGCTGCAGTTGATACTAATTAATTATATATATTATAATATTAATCATCTAGCTAATTAATTAAGGTAATTAAAAATTGATTGGTCGATCATTATGCGCATATATATGCGCATTTGGATCCCGGCGCCGATCTATATATATATATATATGCATGCATGCTCTCCCTGCAGATATCTAATTAAGATCTCGCTCGAGCTCATGATGCATGATATCGAGCGCTCAATTGATCAATCGATATCGATCATTGCAATTAATTGCAAGCTTATATATAATTAATTAGCTATATATATATAGTTAACTTGACATGCATGCACCATGATGCATAGTTTATGCGGGAATTACCCAAATAGGCAATTGGGGAAAAGAAGCTTAGCTAGTCTAGGCCTAGGCCAGCTGTATTTGTAATTATATTATATATATGCCATGGATGCATGCATGGTAACTTTAAATTGCGTGCAGATCTTATCTAGGCATATATATATTTTAAATTGATCGACCAGGTATACTGGCCAATATTATATTAATATTGATATCTCGCTCAAATGATCATTTATTTTGTTTTGCCCATGCATCCGGAAGTGCCACTAGTAGCTAGTTAGTAGCTAGTAAGCTTATTTTATCATCATTATGTGCAATTGAGGCCCGTATATAATATATATATATATCGACCTTTGCGATGATCGAACATAAATCTCAAGCGAGATGACCTCGATCGGGCTAGCTCCCGCCCTTCCTAACTGTGCATATGCGCATACATATCGCGAGCCCGTGTCAAAAGCTTAGCTAGCCGCGGCTCTAGGGGGGGGGGGGGGGAGGGGGAGAGGATCCTCGAGGTCGATCCCGCGGGCCTTAAAAATTGTGCATCCTGGCCCACAGTCTCAAATTTATCAAATTGTTTAAAGAAACTTGTTTACGACCTAACTTTTTTTAAATTTTTTAAATTTTCTAAAATTAAATTCAACCTGTAAAGTCAAGTCTTGAAAAATGAGCCAAATTACGCAAAATGAACGGTGGTGGCCACAATCATACCCTTCACAGACTAGTGCACTACCAAACGCTGGTGATACGACTCCGCGTGAGGTAAAGCCAGAAGAAGAACGGCCAAAGCTCCCGACCTCTATCAGTGCCGTCAAAGACTCGAAAGTCAAAGCACCTGGCGGCCGGACCATTGTCGTGTGCCTCGACGGCACTGGCGACAAATTTGACGGCGATAACAGCAACGTTGTGTATTTTGTATCGTGTTTGAAAAAAGATGATCCGTCACAAGTCACGTACTACCAGTCTGGTATCGGTACGTATGATGGACAGGGTATGAAGGGCGGTGTGTCAGCCGCATTTGACATGGCCGTTGGAAGTGGTCTCGGTGTTCATGTTAAAGATGCTTACCGGTTTTTGATGCAAACATATCGCGAAGGTGATCGGATCTGTTTATTTGGGTTTTCGAGAGGCGCGTATACCGTCCGCTGCTTGGCAGGTATGCTACACAAAGTCGGTCTTTTGCCAGCACACAACATTGCCCAAGTGCAATTCGCGTATGAAATGTACAAGGATGACACTGATACCGGTTGGTCAATGAGCCACGGCTTTAAACGGACCTTTTGCATAGGTGTGAATGTGCACTTTGTCGGGGTTTGGGACTGTGTGGCAAGTGTTGGGTTTATCCCTAGAAAGTTGCCATTGAGCAGCAAATCGACCAACTGGATCCAACATTTTCGCCACGCAATGTCTTTAGATGAACGCCGTGCAAAGTTTAAAGTTTACCAATGGGAGCAAGAAACCTTGGATAGCTTGGCTGATATGGTGGACAAGACGCCAAAGGGAAGGTTCAAGGCGACGACAGGTCACCTCGCCTACCAAACTGGTCAGCTAATGCACCGAACCCATGACAAACTCCGACATCCCATTAACGGACCAACTGCCGAGGGTAAAAAGGCCAAATCCGAGGCCAAAGCCAGCGCGCATCATAATAAATCTGCCACCGACGCCTTGGAAGTGTGGTTTTCCGGATGCCATGCCGATGTTGGCGGCGGTGCCGAGCTTAATGAAGAGCGACACAAGCTAGCAAGGATCCCACTTCGGTGGATGATCCGACAATGCTTTGAATGCAACACTGGTATCATCTTTAATACCAGTACATTGGCGGAAAATGGTATTGACGTGTACAACGTGTGGCCAGTGTACAAAAAGCCGGTCAAGCCGCATGTGGGGCCATCGCCAAGTATGGTCGAGAGGTACTATGACAATTCTCTACCATCTATCCGAAGAAGAGCAACTGCTTTGGGCTTGAACCAGCGATATCAAGATGACGACAACCACATACCAGACGATGCCGACTTGCTTCCAGAGTATGTGGAGGACTTGTTTGATTGTAGAGCAAGAGTCAATGACCAATTGAAACTGGCAAAGGGTTGGTGGGCGCTTGAATTCTGGCCAGTCAAGCTGCGGCTGGAAAAAGTCCCAGGCCAGTGGCAAAAGGTTGTGGGTGTCAACAAAGGTAGGTACCGAATCGTCCGTGAACTGGAGCCAAAGCTTCACTGGACGGTCGATCAACGACGAAAAGAT